>MU677761.1:270580-289801 GCA_026770625.1 Nicotiana glauca
GAGGGTGTGAATTGGGCCTTCCTCCAAGGGCCCAGCAATCTCACGTTTGGAGTCTGTTAAGTATCCATATGGGCCTACTTTTAAAGCAATTTTCTCATAAGCTTTGGGCCATGATGCAAACTAATTAGGATTCCTTTTCTTCATTTTAGAGACAACAAAAAATAGAAAAAAAATCGTAGTCAGTCTAGGATTGACCTTTAAATAAAAATGTTGCAACGAGCCTCGCCGAATAAAAATTTTCCAATTGCGGGGCCCTCAATCAAATGCTTAACTAATTCGAGGCGTGCCTTTTAGCAAATTCCCATGGCCCTCGCGAAGATAATAACACGTTATTTACTTTAAGCGAGCTTTTTAATAATCTTACCTTCCTAAATAAGGGTGTGCATTTCATGCGACCCAAATCCAAATCCCAAAATATTGAATAACAATGTGTCAAGGATACAGGTGCATTTCATGTGACGTGATCCAAAAATACATTCTTAAAAATCTTTAACTATAAGCGGTAAATGGTTCTAAAATTTCACTATAGGATGACATGTATAAAAAATTAGATTTTAGCCATTTATAATAATTTAAGCGATCGTGTTAGAACCACGGGATCCGGGGGTGCCTAACACCTTCCCTCGAGTCAACAGAATTCCTTATTCAGATTTTCTGGTTCGCAGACTCCAATTGGAAAGTCGACAATTTTTCTCGATTTGGGATTTAAGTTAAATCGGTGACTTGGGACACCAAAAGTCAATCCTATCCCAAGTGGTGACTCTAAAAAAAATAATAAATCAATAATCTCATTTCGAATAATGTCACTTTAAATGAAAAA
Organism: Nicotiana glauca; assembly: GCA_026770625.1. Taxonomy (NCBI): domain Eukaryota; kingdom Viridiplantae; phylum Streptophyta; class Magnoliopsida; order Solanales; family Solanaceae; genus Nicotiana; species Nicotiana glauca. Next base: position 271,401 of record MU677761.1, read on the forward strand.
ACTCCCTTATACATTTTATCCTTCGGGGTAGTGTGTAAAAAAGAAAGTGTGACAGTAATATTCAAGCATGTTTAAGTACGTATCTAGTTCCCTATATGATAAAGGTATTAATGTTCGTAATATAAGTGACATATGCACCTACAATCACAACTAATTTGTTCTATCAGAAGACGTTAAAATACAAGAAAGTGTTTTTATACTGCTATATTATGTCTGCAAGAAGAATAGTCTTCAGCTATTATTGTTTATCTGTTGGTTTCCAAAGATAGTTTCAGCTAGTAATATGTTCTTGCAAGAATATTTTGCCTTTTAGTGACTTTCATAAGAAATTTACTTAAGGAAAGAAGATATATCTTCCGAGCTAATTATCTATAAAAAGAAAAGGGTGAAGCTTACAATGTATCAAGATGATCTTGAATTTTCTAATATTAAAAAAAAACGCTATTTTTAACTTAAGCTCCGACAATTAGCCAAAAAGTATTAAATTGAAATATTATCGAAAAGAAGAACTTGCCTTTTGAAGCTAGTGTTTGATTGTGATCCTAATGGGTGGTGGTCATTGACAACATGTTTGTGGTTGCGGTATTTGATAAAGACGTTAATGTTTATAATATAGTGATACATGCATTTTCATGTATTTACCACCGTTCTACGGCCGGTCGGACATTCATGTATCATTATTTACCACCGGTTAGGCAGTCATGCATAATCATTTATCATCGAGCAATGGCCGGTTGGATAGTTACTCGTTTACCTCCGAGCTAAGGCCGACCGAGTCATGCATTTACCACTGTGCTATGGCCGGTCGGGTAGTTACCACTAATCAATTGGGCAGTCATGAATCATACTGTTTACCGTAAAAATGGTAACAATAATTAAATTTGTAAATGGGACTTTAAAAATACGTGATCTATTCCTGAGCTAGTTGTTAAAGTAATTAGTGCTAAGAACGTGAAGTATAATGATGAAAAAGCGAGTTAAAACGAGGCAGTAACCAAACCAACGGGGTCTGTTGCCCGGATGCAAAGTCAGTCAACGAGGACTTCGGGGCTGAGGTTCGAGCCGAGCTCGAGCTATTGAGGGCAATTGGGAATGGGATAACAGGCGGAGATATGATTAAGCAAAGCTCTATGTTACCAATATTGAGCAAATTAGTGAAGAAAAAATAAGATAATGATAAACATTAAGGCGGCCTCGAGCCAGTGAGAATGAACAATTTAGAAAAAAGAGAGAGAGAGACATATATTGTTTCACTTGTGGAGAAATTGAACAATATCAGTTCCTTATAAGGTAGGGTGAGTCCCCTTTATATTGGAGGGGAGACTCGGGTACAAGTATTTGGAGATTAGTTACAAAGTACGGTGAAGGGATGGCTTGACGTGATGCCTCAGCATAGGCTCTAGAAAGGCAGGGCATGTCAGGTGTAGCCATGTGCCTAGGGGGATTCCCCATCTGTCCTGGCTTCGTTCTTCGTTTCCTTCGAGTCAGGCTTCGACGAGCCCCGAGGTTGAGAACTCGATCGCGGCCTCCTACCCTCGGGGTCCTAGGGCTTTCTTCAAAATGTCTTGATAGCGAGAAATCAAGTTTTCTAATTTTAGTGCGTATAGATTGTCTCCGCGTTTCCCATACTGAAGTGATGGGAAATGATTCTGACACTTGACTCCTTGAGTTACTTTCGGAGACATTACACTGTCGGTTCGAATCATGGCATAATCTTTTGCAACAGATGGCATATCCTATAGACTCATGGTCAATACACTGTCATTTCTGCTCTCTAAGGTAAAAGTACTACCGTCGATTCAGCTTTTCAAGGATACAGTAATTGCATTTGTTGGCCAGTCTTCCAGAGCCTCAATGACCGTGTCGCTATCCCCTATGAATGGAGGCATCCTGGATTTGTTTTTTCCTATCTAATGTTTCTGTTGGCTAGTTTGCCTTTTCCTTCTTATCATCTTCTTTTACCTTTGTACATCATGTTGAGGGCTTAGATCTTAACGCCGTTTCGAGGAGTTCCCTTAGACTGCGTGATAGCCTTCTGTTGGGGCCTCCCTTCGTTGCACATAAGCGTGCTATCCCGCTATTGTTGTGGTCATCGGTATGCTGGCCGTCACCGCTACTGCATTCCTTACTTTGTTTTGTTTCTGTATGCTCCCATGCCCTTCGAGGCTCTTTGAATTCCTTCTCTTATTTGCTGGCGGCTGATATGTGACTTGAGCGCGAGCGTTCATTATGATCTTTTTTTGATTGGCATCACCCTCCTCCGACCCATCGTCGTAGTTCGAACCAATATTGGATTAATCTGGTAGGTCCAAGCTATAGAGGCCCTCTGAGTTATTTGGAGATCATGCGTCGAATTCCGGGGCCTTCGGGAATGTTATCACGAATGAAGGCCATCTTCGGGTACCCGGGGGCCCCTCTTGATATTGATGTAGATAACCTTTTTAGAATGTATAGGATTGACTTCTACTGAGGATTTTGCTTGTATTTGGGCGCTTCCTCAGGCCTTCGTGGAGCTTTTGCGATCGGATCTTCCTGTGTTTATTCCTCTTTTCAGGAAGAGGGGATCACGAGACCAGGTGCTTGCCTTGCGTCAAGTGTCAGAGTTTAAAGCTCATTGAGGCCCGAGTTCTATGGGTCTGAGGTTCTTGATGTAAAATGCTGCCTCAAGCATAGGGATAATATAAACGGATCCTCGAGTCTTGACTTCTCTTTTGAGGATGTGTTCTTGATCGAGTATCGACCGATCAATTCGTATCGAGGCTGTTGGCTTCTCGGGGCTTGCCTCAGGCAGGCGAATCGTCGTTGCTTCTCGCATATATGTGGGGCGGCTTCAGCTCCTTGATAAGACTTCACTACTTTTAGATAGCCGCCTTTCTGCTTTGGCACGAGGCTCTTTATTTCTTTAGGTGCAAAAAGTGTTGGTGCACGCCCTTTCCTTGACCTGTTAATTTCACCATAGTCATAGGAACCACTTCGGGGCTGATCCAGCAGGTGAGGGGGGGGGTGATTTTCTTGGTGTATAGGAACTGAGGGATTTCGCTCTGGAGACGAAATCCTTGATAAGAGAGGAGTACCTTGAGATGGAGAGGAGGTACTGCGGGTGGAGCGAGGGGGTAATAGTACAAGTGTTTTCCCCAAACGAGGGCATCGCAGACTTCACTGATGGTTTCTTGAGCGTGCACCTATACCCTTTCGCATTTGGCCCCCCTGATAGGATTGTGCTTGATTTTTGCTTGAATTATTGGGTTACCCTGGCACAGATTCAACCGTCATTTTGGTGAATGGCATTGATGATGAGATTCTTCGCGGAGAAGGCCGGCTTGAATTTACGCTTGACCATCTTGTCAGGATATATCGGCCCTTTCATCATCGAGGCCTGCTAACTTTGAGATGTCGTTCGTCCACGCCCTTCGTTGTTGATGACGAGGAAGGAAGGGATCGAGAGTGGGTCAGTTGGTTTGTTCGGGTCCGAACGACTGATATTATCCTTGTGGAGTTTTTTCCATTTCTCGAAGTGCGGAATCATGCACGTGAGTGAGACATTTGGCGCTTTTTTAGATTCTGCATATAGTGAAAACAAGATGAGTAATAATGTTGTCTTATTTGTTGCAGCAACTTCATGGGCGCCGGGTGAAGTCCATGATCTGCCAAGCTGGGTCCGAAGGCTGTTGACCCATTCGTCCTGCGACAAACGCAAGTGGCGAGCTGTGCTTACGTCAGGTGGAGAGCGACATATGAAGGTATGTGCGCATGCTACCTTTGCCTTTCCTTTGTGTACTTGAGGTAACACTTTCCCCTTCTATTTGTACTAGATTCGCCGTTTGCAGATATCGGGCGGTTCCTTAGGGCGAGACAATATTTTTCCGAAGGGGGGAAAGAATCATTGGCCTCCAGACCGAGGGATGATGGCAATAAGAGGTATCGGCACCCGCAGTGCGACAGAGTTTCGAGGACCGGGCGTCGCCCGAGTCTATTGCTCCCGAGGTGTCTGATTCACAGCCAACAGTTCCTTTGAGCGAACATGTCGTGCCCGAGGTTGGTTATTTTGGGGTCTCAGGGTGTCACGGCCCCAGTTCTCCCTCCGTGAGCTATCGTGATGACACCTAGTCCCTACGACTAGGTAAGCCTAACAAGTGCAAAAAAAAAAATCGAAACCTTGCGGAATTATAACTTAAACCAAGATTTAACAAAAAGGAAATGAAATGTTAAGTGCCACTCGGCACATACAGCACAATATCTCAAACTTCTATAAATACTATCTCAAAACCCGGTAACACATGGAAACACAAGCTGAGAGAAATATTGTAAAATGCTTTAACTCCAGAATGTCTACATCAATAGTATGCTAGAAGGGCTAATACTACAAGATAGAATAGAGATGGAGACTCTTCGGTCTGCGGACGAGTCAGATGTGCCTCGAAGTCTCTAGAAGCTCTCCCAGCCTCAAGGATGGTAAGTCTGTGCAGCAATACCTGGATCTGCACATGAAGGTCAAGCCTAACATCGGTTGGGTAGTGAAGAGGAAGGCCAAGGCCCTATAGAGGTTAAATAAGATATAGGTTTAACAGTGCAAAATGACAGTGTAATTAAATAACACAAGATATAAAGGGCAGCAACAACTATTACAAAGGCAAGTAAAACACAATAAAAGAACATAACTCAACTCCGAGATAACAGTCAAGGATCTCCCAAGATACCGTCCTGTAGACCCCAAATATAAATATCATGTCCTCTGGATCTCCTAGGTACAGTCCCGTAGTCCAATTCATAAATGTGCAGGGGGATTTCCCGGAATAAAATTCCGCAGTCCCAAAGTAAACATACAGGAGAGCTCCCGGGATACCGTCCCGTAGTCCCAAAATAAAGTTTATGGGGATCCCCTAGAATACAGTCCCGTAGTCCCAGAGTAAATACACAGCAACCAAAAAATTCAATCCAATCAATTTCATATCAATGTGAAGTAGGTAATCCTAACCTAGCATGATTCACATAGTAAAATTAAGATAATTAAGACAAATAAAGCAATTTAGTCAAGTAGACATAATTCTCTAAGCTATAGAAGGTTTAATATCCAAACAGTGGAAAGGAGGAACACAATTCAAGGCAATTTTTAAAGAAAAACTGGATTTCCAATAATTAGCACAAGTGCGCGCACGCACGAGACATTTCAATTACCACAATATAAATCCTAAGGGGAAAAGTCCCCCACACAAGGTTAGACAAGCCACTTACCTCGAATAAAGGTCAAATCAACTCGAAATCACGCCTTTGCCACGAGTGTCCGACTTCAAATGGCCCAATCCATTAAATTCATTTCCATAATATAAATAACACTACAAATAACTGATTCTATAATTAAATTCTAAGAAAATGCGCGGAATTAGGTAAAATGACCAAAATGCCTCTTATTCCAACGTCTCGGAATCGGGTGAAATTTATATTTTCGGAATCCTCATAGTCTCAAGAGTTCATACATACCAACAACACTGGAGTCGGAGTCTAAATGGCCCCTCAAATTCTCATTTAAAGGTCTCATAAACTCAAGCCCTAATTACCCATTTTTATCAATTTTCTCATCACTAATGAGGTATTTAATCAGGTAAAAACGAATTATGAAGTCAAAAATATTACCCCCAATTGATTCCCCTTGAATCCCTCTTTAACCCACAGAAAAAAACTTCAAAATCGCCTAACAATAGAGGAAACTAGGCTAACACTCACGAACATAAGCCTTTTAAACATTCTGTCCAGCCATTTAAAATCCTTTATCGCGAACGCGGTCAAAGCCTCGTGTGCGTGAAGCATAAATTGACGTTGATCATTTTTCCTTCTTCAGGAACACTACTCCTTACTCGCGAACACGAAGCTCAACTTCCCAATACATCGCGAATGCGGTTCCTCTTCTCGCGAACGCGTAAATCAAGACCACCTTCCTTCTCGAACGCAGGATGAACTTTGCGAACACGAAGCACAATTTCCCCCCAGCCCCAGATCATATTCGCGAACGCGAGATCCCACTCACGAACGCAAAGAAGGAAACCAGAACTGGGTTGCTGCAATATTTCTGCAATTCTTCTAACTTCTAAAATGCTCCGTTGAGCATCCGAAACAAACCCGAGGCCTTCGGGACCTCAACCACGGGCATCAATAACACCTAATACCTCATTAAAACTTATACCAATCCTTAAACCACGTAAAACAACATCGGAAACTTGAATTAATCAAGGATTTAAACCTAAGAACTCCAAATTTCCTCAAAATACACTATCGATCAAAAACCTTACCAAATCATGTCGAATGACTTGAAATTTTACAGCACATCCCAAATGACATGACAGAACTACTGCAACTTCTGGAATTCCATTCCGATCCTCGGATCAAAATCTCACTATCGAACCGAAAACTTCATAATTCGACGTTTCGACATTTCAAGCCTAAATTAGCTAAGGAGCTCCAAAACACAATCCGACCATGCCCCTAAACCCAAAATCACCTAACAAAGCTAACGGAACCATCGAATTTCCATTCTGAGGCCGTCTTCATACTATTCTGACTACGGACCGCTTTCCAACACTTAAGCTCTCATTTAGGAACTAAGTGTCCCAAAAATCTCCGAAACTCAAAACCGAATATCCCGGCAAATCAAAATAGCAAAAATAAACTTGGGGAAAGTAATTAATAGGGGATCGAGGAGTAAATTCCAAAAATGACCGGCCGGGTCGTTACATCCTCTGACACTTAAACATTCGTTCATCCTCGAATGAGCATAAAGAAATACCTGAAGTTGTGAAAGGATGAGGGTACTGGGTGCGCATATCCTGCTCGGTCTCCCAGGTCGCCTCTTTGACTAGATGACCCAACCACTGAACCTTCACGGATGCAATGTTCTTCGACCTCAGCTTCCTGATCTGCCTGTCCAATATTGCCACTGGCTCCTCAACATAAGATAGATCCTTTTCAAACTAGACTGAGCTAACATGTGACGGATCACCGTGATACCTCCGGAGCATAGAAACATGAAATACCGGGTGAACTCCTGCCAAGCTGGGAGGTAAAACAAGCTCATAAGCAACCTTCCCAATGCGCTGCAATATCTTAAAAGGGCCAATAAACCTCAGACTCAACTTCCCCTTCTTCCCAAATCTCATAACGCCGTTCATAGGCAAAACCTGAAGCAGAACCCACTCTCCAAGCATATAGGAAACATCACGAACCTTCCGGTCTGCGTAACTCTTCAGTCTGGACTGGGTTGTACGGAGTCTATCCTGATTTATCTTGACTCTCTCAAAAGCATCTTAAACCAAATCTATGCCCAATAATCTGGCCTCACCCGGCTCGAACCAACCTACCAGAGATTTACATTGCCTACAATATAAGGCCTCGTACGGTGCCATCTAAATGCTTGACTGATAGCTGTTGTTGTAGGCAAACTCTACCAATGGCAAGAACTGATCCCAAGAACCTCCAAACTCAATCACACACGTATGGAGCATATCCTTAAGAATTTGAATTGTGCGCTCAGACTACCTGTCTGTCTGAGGGTGAAATGCTGTGCTCAACTCTACCCGAGTACCCAACTCCTGTTGTACGACTCTACAGAACCGTGATGTGACCTGAGTACTTCTGTCTAAAATAATGGAAACTGGAATGCCATGCAGACAGATAATCTCCCGGATATTAATCTCCGCCAATCGCTCCGAGGAATAAGTAGTACACATAGGGATAAAATGCGCGGTCTTGGTCAGCCGATCCACAATAACACAAATGGCATTGAACTTCTTCTAAGTCTGTTGGAGTCCGGATAAGAAGTCCATGGTGATCCGTTCCCACTTCCACTCCGAAATCTCTATCTGCTGAAGCAATCCACCCGGTCTCTTGTGCTCATACTTCACCTGCTGAGAATTAAGGAACCAAGCTACGAACCCAACTATATCCTTCTTCATCCGCCTCCACCAGTAGTGCTGCCTCAAATCCTGATACATCTTCACGGCACCCGGATGAATGGAATACTGTGAACTGCGGGATTCCTCTAGAATCAACTCCTGAAGCCCATCGACATTGGTTACACAAACTCGACCCTGCATCCTCAATACTCCATCATCACCAATGGTCATATCTCGAGCATCACCATGTAACACCTTGTCTTTGAGGACAAGCAAATGATGGTCATCATACTGCCGCTCCCTGATACGATCAAACAAGGAAGACCGAGAGACCACATAAGCTAGAACCCGGCTGGGCTCCGAAAGATTCAATCTCATAAACTGGCTAGCTAGGGACTGAACATCCATCGCCATAGGCCTCTCTGCTACTGGAAAATAAGCCAAAGTCCCCAAACTCTCTGCCCGGCGGCTCAAAGCATCGGCCACCACATTGGCCTTGCCCGGGTGATACAAGATAGTGATGTTATAATCTTTCAGGAACTCTAGCCATCTCCTCTCACACAAATTAAGATTCTTCTGCTTGAACAGATGCTGCAAACTCCGGTGATCAGTATATATCTCACAAGGCACACCGTACAAGTAATGATGCCAGATCTTTAAGGCATGAACAATGGCCGCTAACTCAAGATCACGAACAAGATATTTCTTCTTATGTATCTTTAACTGTCTGGATGTGTAGGCAATCACCCTACCATCCTGCATCAATACCACTCCAAGGCCAACTCTCGAGGCATCACAATAGACAGTATAAGACCCCGAACTGGTAGCAATATCAATACTGGGGATATAGTCAGGGCTGTCTTGAACTTCTGAAAGCTCGCCTCACACTCCTCTTTCAATTGAAATGGAGCACCCTTCTGGGTAAATGTAGTCATAGGGGCTACAATCGATGAAAACCCCTTCACAAAATAACGGTAGTAGCCTGCCAAGCCATGGAAACTACAAATTTCTGTAGCTGAGGATGGTCTGGGCCAACTCTGTACTGCCTCTACCTTCTTCGGATCCACCCGAATGCCCTCCCTCGATACCACGTGACCCAAAAATGCCACGGAATCCAACCAAAACTCACATTTTGAAAACTTTGCATATAATCTCTTTTCCCTCAGAGGGCATGCCACCTGATAGGGACATTGATTTTGGCATTGATCCGTTGCTAGGTACTCAGCCTATCTCTATCCCTCCATTCCATATGACTCCTCCTGAGTTGAAGGAGTTGAAGAAGCAACTGCAGGAATTACTTGATAATGGTTTTATTTGGCCCAGTGTATCACCTTGGTGTGTTCCTGTGTTATTTGTGAAGAAGAATGATGGTTTTATGCGCATGTGTATTGATTATCGCCAGTTGAATAAGGTTACAATGAAGAATCGGTATCCTTTACCTCGTATTGACAATCTGTTTGACCAGCTTCAGGGCGCACTGGTGTTTTCTATGATTGATTTGTGCTCAGTTTACTATCAGTTGAAGATTCGAGAGCCAGATATTCCAAAGATTGCCTTTAGGACTCGGTATGGTCATTACGAGTTCCTTGTTATTTCTTTTAGGCTGACCAATGCCCCAACAACCTTCATGCATTTGATGCACATTGTATTCTGGCCATATCTTGACTCTTTTGTCATTGTCTTTATTGATGATATTATGGCAGCTCTCACATAAGCTAAGTACGTATCACAAACCTTCTCAACCATACGCTGAGCCATAAGGAAAGAAATAACTCTACTGGGAGTGTGACCTAAGGCACCCCTCCACTCAATACGCGGTACACCTGGCATGGCCAGCATCACAATTTTAGAGTGACAACCAAGAATAGCATAATGGGGCGACAACCAATCTATACCCAAAATAATATCAAAATCAACAATACTGAGCAATAATAAGTCAGCTCTGGTCTCAAAACAACAAGAATAACCAAACATGACCGGTAAATGCGATCTATAATAAGAGAATCTCCCATAGGAGTAGAAACATGAACTGGGGAACTCAAAGAATCTCAAGGTACCCCGAAATGCAGAGCAAAATTAGAAGACACATAAGATTAAGTAGAGCCTGGGTCGAATAGAACCGATGCATCTCTGTGACAAACCAAGATAGTACCTGTGATGACAGAATCAGAGGTGGCGGCCTCAATACGTCCTGGAAGGGCATAATATCTAGCCTGTCCTCCCCCTCGAGGGCGACCTCTACCTCCCCGACCTCCACCTCTAGCTGGCTGGGCCGGTGGAGTGGCAGTTGGGGCTAGAACCATAGCATGAGAGCTCTATGAGGCCTGCTGTGGCTGAGGGGTCTACGAAGGTGCACCCCTCCTGAGTCTAGGGAAATATCTTACCATATGGTGTGTGTCACCACACTCAAAACAAGCTCTACAAGGACGTGGCAGCTGTGACTAGCTCGGGCCAGGTCTGCTGGACTGACCACTAGAAGCACCTCGTGTAATAGGCGCACTAGAGACTAGTGGTATATAATAAGGCTTCTAAGGCCTAGGTGGAGCTGGAATAACACTGGCTACTGGAAGAGCTGAATGAAAAGGGCGACCCATATGACCCCTACCATGACGACCTGCAACTGGGGCACGGGCATCAGAAAAATGGCCCGACTCTCAAGACCTCTTGGCCTCCCTCTCCTCTCTGTCCCTATCATGCATACCCTCAATCCTCCTAGCAATGCTCTCTGCCTGCTGATAAGACACATCCATCTCTAACTCATGAGCCATGCTAGATCTGATGCTGGGAGTAAGCCCCTCAATGAACTGGCGAACCTTCTCGTGGACCATAGAAACCAAAGCTGAGGCATGTCTAGCCAAGTCAATTTAACAGACAGCATACTCCGAGACAATCATAGTACCCTGGCACAAATGCTCAAACTCTGCGCACCAGGCATCCCTAAGACTCTAGGGGACATACTCCCTCGTGAACATATCTGAAAACTTAGCTTAATTCAATGGAAGCTGCCTCATTCGGACTATCTGACTCGTAAACACACCACCACTGATAGGCGGCTCCTCGAAGCTGGAAAGTAGTGAAGGAAACCCCACTCGATCTTGATATGCCCATAGTGCGAAGAATACGGTAGCACTCCTTTAGAAATCCCAAGGCATCCTATGATGCTAACCCACTGAATACCGGAGGATCATATTTCTTGAACCTCTCAAGTTTCCGCTGCTCATCCTCTGAAGTCGCTGCCCTATCCTCGGGCTGAACTGTTACCGCAAGCGGCACAGGTATAACTTCTGGGACCTACTCAACATGCACTCGCTGCTCAAGAGTGCGGGCGGCGGGAGTCTGTACTCCTTCCCCGGCCTGGGCTCTGGCTGCAGCAAGGGGAAGCAACCCTGCTTGAGCCAAAGTGGTGTAAATTCTCATAAACTGTGACAAAGTCTCCTGGAGTGCTGGAGTAGTAGTGGCAGACGTATCGGGTGTCTGTACTCCGGCTGATACTGTTGGTGGTACCTCGGCGGCAGATAGCGCGGGTGCTCTGGCTGCAGCATGAGCGCGTGCTCGGCCTCTACCCCGGCCCTGGCCTCTGACAACAGCAGTAGGGGGCGCGGGGGCCTGATCCTCTCGGGTAGTGCGTGTCCTTACCATCTGTGAGAGAATAGAAAGACAGAAGTTTAGTTGTGATATCAAAATCTCGCACGACAAGGAAATCAAATGAAGTGGAATTTTTCCTAACAGTTACATATCCTCTCGTAGATAAGTACAGACGTGTCCGTACCAATCAGCAAGACTCTAATAAACTGGCCTGTGTTCCGTGACTCCTATGAACCTAGAGCTGTGATACTAACTTGTCATGATCCCAATTCACCCTGCATGAACTGTCGTAATGGCACCTAGTCCCTACGACTAGGTAAGCCTAACAAGTGCGGAAAAACAAGCAAAACCTTGAAAAAATTATAACTTAAACCAAGATTTAACAAAAAGGAAATGAAATGATAAGTCCCACTCTGCACATACAACACAATATCTCAAACATCTACAAATACTATCCCAAAAACCGAAAGCTCACGTGAACACAAGCTGAGAGAAATATAGTAAAATGCTCTAACTCAAGAATGTATACATCAACAGTAAGATAGAAGGGCTAATACTACAAGATCGAATAGAGATGGAGACTCTTTGGTCTGCGGACACGACAGATGTACCTCGAAGTCTCCAAAAGCTCTCCCTACCTCAAGGATGGTAAGTCTGTGCAGTAGTACCTGGATCTGTACATGAAAAACATGTGTAGAAAGGGAATGAGTATACCAAAGTGGTACGCAATAAGTGCAAAGCCTAACCTCGGTTGGGTAATGACGAGGAAGGCCAGGGCCCTACTGAGGTTAAATAAGATACAGGTTTAACAGTGTGAAATGACTGTGTAATGAAATAACACAAGATATAAAGGGCAGCAACAACTATTACAAAGGCAGTTAAAACACATTAAAAGAACATAACTCAACTACGAGATAACAACCGTAGAACTCCTAGGATACCGTCATGCAGTCCCCAAATATAAATATCATGTCCAGTAGATCTCCCAGGTGCAGTCCTGTGGTCCAACTCATAAATGTGCAGGGGGATCTCCCGAAATGAAGTTTCGTAGTCCCAAAGTAAACATACAGGGGAGCTCCCGGGATACCGTCTCGTAGTCCCAAAATAGAGTACAGGGGATCTCCCAGAATACCATTCCGTAGTCCCAAAGTAAATACGCAGCAACAACAGAATTCAATCCAATCAATTTCATATCAAAGTAAAGCAGGTAATCCTAAGCTAGCATGATTCACGTAGTATAATTAAGACAGTTAAGACAGATAAAGCAATTTAGTCAAGTGGACATGCTTCTCTAAGCTACAGCAGTTTTAATATCCAAACATTGTAAGCAAAGAAAGGAGTAACACAATTCAAGGATATTTTTAAAGAAAAACCGGATTTCCAATAATTAGCACAAGTGCGCGCTTGTCACCTCACGCACGAGGTATTTCAATTACCACAATATCATTTCTAAAGAGCAAAGTCCCCCCCACAAGGTTAGACAAGCCACTTACCTCGAATAAAACTCAAATCAACTCGAAATCATGCCTTTTCCATGAGTGTCCGACTCCAAGTCCCAAATCTATTAAATATATTTGCATAATGTAAATAACACTTCCAATAACTGATTCTATAATTAAATTCTAAGCAAATAAGCGGAATTATGTAAAATAACCAAAATACCCTTCAGGCCCACATCTCGGAATCGGGTGAAATTTTCACTTTCGGAATCCTCATACTCTCACGAGTTCGTACATGCCAAAAACACTAAAATCGGATTCCAAATGGCCCCTCAAATCCTCATTTAAATGTCTCTTAAACTCAAGCCCTAATTACCCATTTTTCTCAATTTTCTCATCACTAATTAGGTCTTTAATCACAAAAAATGAGTTATGAAGTCAAAAATATTACTTCCAAATGATTCCCCTTGAATCCCTCTTCAACCCACTTCAAAAAGCTTCAAAATCGCCTAACAATGGGGGAAACTAGGCTAAGACTCGCGAAAATAAGCCTTTTAAACATTCTGTCCTGCCTTTTAAAATCCTTCATCGCGAACGCGGTCAAAGCCTCGCAGTTGCGAAGCATAAATTGACGTTGACCATTTTTCCTTCTTCACGAATGTGACTCCTTACTCGCGAACGCAAAGCTCAGCTTCCCCATACATCGCGAACGCGGCTCCTCTTCTCGCGAACGCGTAGCTCAAGACCACCTTCCTTCGCGAATGCAAAGCACAATTTCCCCCCCAGCCCCAACGCCTCTTTGCAAATGCGAGATCCCACTCAGAAATGCGAAGAAGGAAACCAGAACTGTGCTGCTGCAATATTTCTGCAATTCTTCTAACTTCTAAAATGACCTGTTGAGCATTCGAAACACACCCGAGGCCCCCGGAACCTCAACCAAGGGCATCAATAACACCTAATACCTCATTCAAACTTGTACCAATCCTTAAACCACCTAAAACAACACCAGAAACACGAATTAATCAAGGATTTAAACCTAAGAACTCCAAATTTCATCAAAATACGCTTTCGATCAAAAACCTAACCAAACCATGTACGAACGACCTAAATTTTTTCACACACATCCCAATGACATGACAGAACTACTGAAACTTCCAGAATTCCATTCTCCCTTGGATCAAAATCTCACTATCGAGCCGGAAACTTCAAAATTCGACATATCGGTATTTCAAGCCTAAATTAGCTACGGACCTCCAAAACACAATCCGACCATGCCCCTAAACCCGAAATCACCTAACGGAGCTAACAAAGCCATCATATTTCTATTTCGAGTCCGTCTACACTCTATTCCGACTACGGACCACTTTCCAACACTTTAGCTCTCATTTAGGGACTAAGTATCCCAAAACTCTCCAAAACTCAAAACCGAACATCTCGGCAAATCAAAATAGCATAAATAAACTAGGGGAAAGTAGTTAATAGGGGATCGGGGTGTAAATTCCAAAAACGACCGGCCGGGTCGTTACATAGGGGTAGGATCAACAAGAGTGTGTTCTGATTTTGAGGAAATATGTCGGTTTCACTTTGTGGTGAGTTATGCACAGTTTCCTTGTATCCGTTGTCCTCCTTCCTCTATTGAACCTTTGTTGGGTAGTCTTGTGATAGGCTTAGGTCTGGGCTGCTCTGCCAAGGGGCCAAGCTCTAGAAAATTCTAGATAAGGGCGAATCCCTTAGGCTCATTAGCAAAGAGAAGGAAGTTGAGCTGCAGTATTGGCAATATGAGGTGTACCGGAGCTCAAACTATGAGAGTTATTTGATGGGGCAGGTACTTTCCTGTAGTACGTGCTTTGCTCCTTTCTAACCTTAAGGCTAATTTCCTCTTGCTATATCAGTTAGAGTGATAGTGTGGAATAACATGACATGGTGACAACCAATCCATACCCAATATCACATCAAAATCAACCATACTAAGCAACAAGAGGTTCACTCGGGTCTCCAAACTCCATATAGTCACCACATATGACAGATATACGCAGTCCACAACAACAGTATCTCCCACCGGAGTAGACACACGAACATATGAAACAAAATACTAGCGAGGCATATCAAAATAATAAGCAAAATATGATGACATATATGAAGAAGTGGAACCAGGATCAAATAGTACAAAGGCATCCCTGTGGCAGACTGAGACAATACCTGTGATTATATCATCTGAAGAAATAGCATCTGGTATGGCTGGGAGCATATAGAAATGGGCCTGACCACCACCTGATCGACGTCCCTCTCTAGGGTGACCCCTAGCTGACTGTCCTCTATCCCTAGCTTACTGGGAGGGTGGCAAAGTAACTGCTGCTGAAGATGATGGCTGACTCTTGTGCTGAGGCAAATCCCCATGACGACGAGGGCATTGCCTCCATATATGCCCCAACTCTGTACACTCATAAAACCATCTAGTGCTGGTGACAGTGGCTGAAGGGAACCCCTAGCACTGGGATGACTAGTAGAAGAACTTGGCAAAGAAGAGCCATTAACTGATGGAGTATGGGACGAACTCTGGGCTGGGAGGGCACTAAATGATAAATGACCCTGATGTGAACTGTGAGAACCATGCCCTGATTATGCCCCATGGTGAACTGGGCAAGTTGTTTGAGCATGTCTGAATGGTCGGCCTCTACCGTGCTGAAATTGACCCTCATGAGGAGCACCCCTACAACTATCGGATCTACGAAGCCTTTTGGCCTCCCTTTCTACTCGCTCCTGACTGCTAGTCGACTCTATATCCTGAGCAATGTCAACAAAATCCTCAAAAGAAGCTCCAGATACCATCTCTCCAGTCATAAGAATCCGTAACTGATAAGAGATGCCATCAATGAACCTCCTGATCCTCTCCTTATCTCTGGGAACCAACCAGATAGCATGATGAGCTAACTCAAAGAGCCTCATCTCATACTGCATCATAGTCATATCATCTTGATGCAACTGCTCGAACTGTCTAAGCAGCTCTTCTTTGTGAGACTGCGGCACAACTTACTTCAATGAAAAACCCCTTGATTCCCTCTTCAAAACCTTCCAAAAGATTCAAAATCATGATAGAAATGGTAAAAATAACCCGAATTTTGCGAAGGGCTCCTTATATACCTTCTACCCAGGCATCTCTCACATGCAGCCCTTTTCCCGCTTCTGCGGTCCAAACAACCGCATTTGCGTCCCGGGCATCGCACCTGCAGGCCCAAAAATGCGCCAAACTCACCGCATATGTGGCTCTTCTCTTAGACCTCCAATTCCATATCTGTGGCTTCCTTACTGTATCTGCGACCTTGCACCTGCGGTCTCCAATCCGCAGGTGTGGTAATATCAGAAACAACAACTTCAGCTGCACAATTCCATTTCTAATTCCTCCTTTAACCATCTGAATTCATCCCGAGGCCCTCGGGGCCTCAATCTAAAATACCAACAAGTCATATATCAACATACAAACTTAGCCGAACCTTCAGAACACTCAAAACAACATCAAAACAACAAATTACCCTCGGATTCAAGTCTAAGAACTTCTAAACTTCCGAATTCCGCAAAAGATGCCGAAACCTGCCAAACCTCATCGAATGACCCGAAATTTTGTACACGTATCACAAATGACACTAAAAACCTACTCCAAGTCCTGGAATTCCATTCCAATCCCGATATCAAAATTTCCACTACCAACCGAAAATCACCAAATTTTCAATTTCACCAATTCAAGCCTAATTCTACCACAAACCTCCAAATCAAATTCTGAAGGTGCTCCCAAGTCCAGAATTACCTAACAGAGCTTAACCAAGCCATCAAAATTCCCATCCGAGATTGTTTACACATAATTTAACATCTGGTTGACTTTTTAAACTTAAAGTTCTAAATAGGAGACTAAGTGTCTCATTTCACATCAAAGCCACTCCGTACCTGAACCAACCAACACGATATCATGAAATAGACAAGAGGAATACATAAAGAAGCAGAAATGAGGGAAACGAGGATATAATTCATGAAACAACCGGCTAGGTTGTTACAAGCATTTCCACTAACCAACTGCTTACTTTTATCTTGTATAATCATAGATATGCTTCATTCAATGTTGGCTCATTAATTATTATCAGAATTTGTCTAAGAATGATCATATGTGTCATTAAGACCTTTCAAAAATTTCATCAACCTTTATTGCTAAAACTGAGTTACATGTTCCTTCAATTTTAGACAGCCATAATTTGGAAAAGGCAAACATCATATTATAACCATAACTCTTTTAACTTAGTGAAGTACTATGCTACAATGTCTCCTCCTTGCGATGGTTTCAAGATTTCATGATGCAGTGGGATTATTCTAACTCGATTTACCTTGTCAAAATGTTCCTTTGGTCTTCTCATACACCGTGGGCATCAGAAGAATATATAATCCCGCTCAACATCTCCTTTCAAACGTAATTAATGATCAACGAATGAAGAATTGCATTGCACTTTTCCCACTCTTCATGAAGTGAATTCTCGAATGAACTCTTTGTACAAGTTCCTAAAACAAAACCTAGTTTCCATTTTCCTTTCAATGCTAGTTGCATCAATTTGCTTTATAACGCATAATTCTCCTAGCAGTGAGTTGAATTGGAATTAACACTAAGCCTGGTGTATGTGACGGCTATAGGTACAACAGATCAGTATGATCTATCTTCTCTTCTGTCATTGTTAACCAATTTGAGGAAGAAACTTTTAATTTGCAGCTATTGGGGGAAAATGCGATTGATTAGGTAAAACTGAAAACAAAGAAATTCTATTCTCAGTATACCAGAATGAGTTTGATAATTCACACAAATTGATCTCCTGCTCTGATACCATGTTAGAATATCTCGAGAGAGACTCAAAGAAGAAGAATCGAGAAGAAGCTCTGCTGGAAAATGATATTCCCATATAGTTGATAAAGAGACTATACACTGTTTATATATACATTTGATATAGCTTCCTAAATAATTATAAGGTCCTCTAACTTCTACTGTATATAGATAAACCCATTAACCAATTAACCACTAAATACGTTATTATAATAATTGTGTTCATGATGATTATCGATGGAGATGGTGAATTAAGAAATAAGAAAGGTGTAAAAATGAGGAAATTAGAGCATTGCTACATGGCATCCACGTCAGCCAGTCTCCGTCTATGTGGGATGGTGTTATTGGCCATGGTTGGAGGGTCTTAACGGCAGAGGGGTACCTTGATCCAATTCGGTAACGCATGGTAATGGTAGATGAATAGTATAACCGAGGATATAAATGATCCTTTTTTCTTAGTAGAGGGATATTTTTGACCCTTTTTCGTAATGAAAAAGAATAATGCGAGTTATTTCTATAGTGGACATCCATACAAACAAATCATAAGAATAGCTAAATAAGTTCACAAAGAGCGGCAAGAAGAGAAACTGACTCATACTGACTATACAAAAAATTGAGGAAGCTATATCAAATGTATAT
>MU677761.1:291149-336737 GCA_026770625.1 Nicotiana glauca
AAAATTATAAATTTAAAGAATATAAAAGAATTGTTTTTAGTGGGTTTCAGGGGTGGGGTGGTGCAAAAAATCAAAGGAACAGAAAATTGAAAAAAATAAAAAAGTAAAATTAGGGCAGCTAAGTAAATTTCTAGATAAGTTGGGTTGAGATCCCTTTATTTTGGGCGAGTTTTATGGGTTGTATTTGGGCTGCTTAATGGAAGAGACATTTATAAACCGCTATTGTTTATTCGTCATTAGCTATCTTTAGCTACCATTTACTATATTGCTTCCTATAATTATTTTGTCAGTTGTTTTAACATTTATTTAATGTATCAGTGTAAATCAAGGGAAGTCCAGCTAAACAATTATTGTATTTGACTGTATTCGTCAATAAAGTAACGTAAGTTGCATAAAAAATGATTTTTTCAGCTCTTTTAAAATGGAATGTGAATCAATTAACCAAATAGTCTCCTAATATAACTCAACTAACACAATTATATAACACATAATTTGTATTATACCCTGTAGAAAAGATTTTCCATCCGAAAAATACCACAAAACAGAGCTATCTCTAGATTTTCGATCCTTCCTTTTTTTTTTCTGTTGCTGCCATTCGTGGAAGTTCTGTTTTCAACCAACAAAATTCGAGATGCATATAATTGTTTACAGAAATTCGATATAATTTGTATCACAACATAGAAGCAAAGGTCCGCTAGGTCTGGGGAAAATGTCAATATTTAGCGGTGGATACTTGTGTCCGGGGATCGAGCCAAAGGAGAAGAGTCACCTGATTATCAGGCTTGGTATAGAAAGGACGTTGCATTCAGGAGGCCAGCCAATAGGCCTCACCTCCAGGAGTTTGCTGATTCGTCGCAAGAGTAGTGGGCCTGGTTAGCCAAAGAAAATGCGTACAGGGAAAAAATAGGAGAGCTGCAAAAGCGGGTCCAAGACCTTAGGTTTGAAAACAGTGTGAAAGTTACAGCCGATGAGGGTGAGAAAAGGAAATTGGCTAAAGAAAATGAAGCCTTACGAGCCCAAATCCAAAAAATGAAGATAGCGCCTGAAAACCCTGTCAGGAGTGCCAAAGATGCAAAGCTTATAGAAAATTTAAGGCAAAAAGTAAATGACTACCGTTTCGACCTCAACAAAGCAGAAAGGGAACTAGCCAGGGTTCGAAAACAGTTGGCTAAAAATGCAAAAGAATGAGCCCGCATGATTCAGCAGTTGAGAGAAGAACATGATAATGAGTTCGCCGGATTGAGGAAAAAGGTCATTACCGCAGAAAACAAAATTGTTAAACAAGCGAAAGAGTTCAAGGTTGAAAGGGAGCACTGCTATACAGCTTTAGCACAATTAGAAATGGACCTGCAACAACTCTAGGAGCGAAATTAATAGACTTTGGAGGCCAGGGCCGAACAAATAGGGCACCTGCTTCAAGAAAAAGGAATAATCAGAGAAAGAATCCTAGCTATTGCTCATTACATCCCCAGGAAATGCCAAATGTGCGAGAACATGACTCGGACTACCTTCTTTGCCTCAGTGATGATATTTGCGAAACAGATAATGAGTGAACTGGACAGACTACAAGGGACACTTGCATATAGGCCCGCGGCGAGACCGAACGATGTCCCGCAGGCACCAGGAGCTTTAATGTATTCATGATTGTCATTAGGGTCTGTATTTTCTTTCACTAGAGTTTGTCAGTTATCTGAGTCTGTATTTTCTTTTCGAGTCAGTCTACACTTTCATTTTAATGTGGAATAATTGTTGACGGAGTTTGTAGCCCGTCTTGTCATTTAGAGTCTGTTAGTTGTCTTCATGCATCAGTCTTGAGTCCTTGTAATTGAAATGCTTGCTATTAGTAAAATTGGAAATTCCAAAAACATTTTGTTTCTATTTTACATTTATTGCATTTGATCTGATTCAGGCATGGTCATGATGCGTAGGCAATCTCCATAGGATCCGACCACAACCATATGAAAAGGGAAAATATAGTGAGAATAAAAAGCCAAAATGAAAAGAAGAGCGGAGCGATATAAGAAAAAACGGGAGAGAAAAAGAGAAACAAAAGAGAAGGGAAAATCCGCAACAAGGAAAAAATGGCAAAATAAAAAGAAACAAGGAAAGAATAAAAGAAAGACGTCAAAGTCGAGAATAAATAAAGTCGGGATGACGCAAGCGGTCGAGCAAATGCATACTAGAAACCATTAACTGCCTAGGTGAATTCATGCCCCAAATGTGCGGTTATCTATTTGTTAATTCCCTAACCACTAACAGCCTAGTTGTTGATGATGAGTTCCAGGCAAGTGGTTCAGTTGACTGGCATTCTGGCAACCCACCATACAACACCCATTCTAAAGATAAGTCAAAAATTGTCAACCAAGAGTTAGAAGCAAGCATCGTTGACCCGTCTAGGGAGGAAAAAGTTGTGGAAGTCAACGCCATGAAAAAGGAGATGTGTAAATTGAAGCAACAGATGGCCGAAATGTACAAGGATTGGGCAAAGGGACACCCACTACCAGTTTACCCTGCTAACCCTGCCTATATCCCACCGTTAGCTCAGCCACAAGAACCTCCCACAGTGAACTCCTCTTCGGCTTACCCTACCTACCAGCAATACTATGCAACTACTTCCCAAACACCACCACCTGTACCACCCAAACAAATCCCTTGCCCCCACCTCCAACCACTCCCGTGTTTGTGGCTCCTCCACCCGCCACATTACAGAGATCTTCTAGTGAACCCTTGTTTCAAACCCAGGAAACCTACTATTACCCACCGGAACCCACCTTCAAACTGCCGGAACCATATCCTTACACTCCCCGTCTTGATATCTCAGCTGAAGAAGAGAAGCCTCCCAAAAACCCTGAGCAGGAGGAGATGATGCGAAAGGTGAAAAGCTTAGAGCAATCACTCAGAAATATGCAAGGCCTGGAAAGGCAGGTGAGTGTGGCCTACAAGGACTTGTGCTTGTTTCCTAACGTCCAGTTGTCTGCAGGATTCAAATTACCCATGTTTGATCTGTACGACGGACATGGTGACCCAGTAGCCCATCTGTGGGGATTTTGTAGTAAGATGAGAGGCGCTGGGGGAAGGGATGAGTTATTAATGGAATACTTTATTAAAAGTCTCAGTGGTGCCGCTTTGGAATGGTACACGCGGCAAGATTATGCTCGATGGTACACATGGGATGATTTGGCCCAGACATTCGCAGGCCATTTTCAGTAAAACTTAGAGATCGTCCCGGACCGGCTGTCATTGACCAAAATTGAGAAGAAGCAAGGGGAAAGCTTTAGAGTGTACGGTTTTTGGTGGAGAGAACAGGCCACAAGAGTTGATCCTCCAATGAAGGAAGGCGAGACGGTCGATTATTTTCTGCAGGCTTTGGAGCCTACTTATTATGGTCATCTGGTGTCGGCAGTTGGGAAAACTTTTAATGAAGTAGTGAAAATGGGAAGTATGGTGTAAAAGGGTCTCAAGACTAACAAAATTATGAGCTATTCGGCGATTAAAGCAACTACCCAGGCCATCCAGAGCGGCACTGGAGGGGTATTGGGAAAGAAGAAAAAGGAAGATGTTACAGTAGTGGAATCGAGAGCATGGTCCAGGGGTCCATCACCATATTATCACCAACCACGCCCCCAGCCCCAAACCTACCCACATACCCCATATGGTCCACCAAAACACTACTATCGACCTCCCGTCCCCCATTTCTCTGTTCACCATGCCCAAACATACCCTCAACCTCAGATGCCCTGCCATGCACCCACCCCACAAAATACCTACCATACTCAAAACACATAACCACCTCCGAGAGCCTACAAAAACCCCACTGGACCCGGTTTTCGACCCAACCTTGTTTCTAAAAATGACAGGCTATAGAAGAAGAAAACTTTCATACCATTAGGAGAATCTTACACCAGCTTATACCACAGATTGAGACAATTGGGCATGTTAAGTCTGATTGAACCCAAAATACCAAATCCTCCCCCAAAGAACCTGGATCATTCGGTAAGTTGCGATTATTGCTCGGGTGCCCCGGGGTATGATACAGAGAAGTGCTGGAATTTAAAAACGGCCATCCAGGAGCTCATTAATACCCGCTGAATTGAGGTGCAGACTCCAGAGATGCCTAACATCACTCAGAATCCATTGCCAATCCATCATGATACTAATATGATTGAGTTATTGCAAAAGGGGGAATATAAGAAACCGTTACAAACCGTGATGATGATCAAGGCCAATGAGGACAGGTCACATGAGAAACCAACCAGTGGGAAAGAATCGATCGAGGAAGGAGAGACAGTTAGGAAATCGGTGGGGGTGATAAAGAAGGAACCGTTGAATAGTGATGCAGTAAAAAAAGAACCAGTCAAAGTGATGGTACCGGGAGCAGTTGACAAGCCCGTTGTAATCGTGAAAGGGGCTCACACGGAGCCGGTTATCATTAAGCCAGTAACTCAATTGTCAATAGTCAGTGAAAAGATCATCCTGTAGAATTACGACCGAGTGACTGCGAAGTACAAAGGGAAGGAAGTTAAAGAAGTTTGTGAAACCCATGGGCTGACTCGTTCAGGGAGATGCTTTTCCCCTGAAGAGCTGAGAAAGGTTAAAGCAGCAAAAGATAATCCAGCACCAGTAAAAAGGGTCGTAACTGAAGAAAAGGCGGAAGAATTCTTAAAGGAGATGAGTGAGCAAGATTATTCCATTGTAGAACAGTTGAGGAAAACCCCGGTACAAATTTCATCGTTGTTTCTAATGATCCATTCGAACGAGCACCGCCAGACGTTAATGAAGATTCTGAATGAACCCCATGTTCCTGATAAGATCTCTGTGAATCATCTGGAGAAAATAGCAAGTAAGATTTTCGAGGTCAACAGGGTTACATTTTCTGATGATGAGCAACCTTTGGAGGGCACTGATCATAATAGAGCGCTCTACCTCATGGTGAAATGTGAAGACTCAGTGGTCACCCGGGTGCTAATCGACAACGGGTCCAGTGCGAACATTTGTCCTCTATCCACCCTGGAAAAGTTAAAAGTGGACAGTGAGAGGATCCACAAGAATAGCATTTGCGTGCGGGGATTTGATGGGGGAGGAAAGGACACAGTCGGGGATATTGTGTTGGAGCTGACAATAGGACCAGTTGAATTTACTATGGAGTTCCAGGTGCTCGAGGTGGCTGTTTCTTACAATCTCTTGCTAGGCCGACCTTGGATTCATGCAGCAAAAGCAGTGTCGTCTACGTTGCATCAGATGATCAAATTCGAGTGGGACCGGTAGGAAATTGTTGTGCATGGAGAGGATAGTTCGTGTAATACCATTATGCCTTTCGACGAAGCTGAGGACGACAAAGGTCTATGGGTTTACCAAGTCTTGGATACAGTATCAGTTGCAAAAATCTCAGAAGGAGAGTGTATTACTGTGCCCAGGGTAGCTGCTGCATCTGTCATGGTGGCTTTGGAAATGATAAAGAATGGGTTCTTACCTGGAAAAGGCTTGGGTGCTTCGTTACAGGGCATCATACAGCCGGTATCTCTTCCTGGAAACCTGGATACTTTTGGTTTAGGCTTTAAGCCCACTACTGCTAACATAAGGCGAGCTAAGAAGATGAAAAAGAGAGCATGGACCCTTCCAGAACCCATTCCTCGCCTTTCCCGTTCCTTTGTCCGGCCTGGTACTAAGAGACGCCCAACAATGGCACTGCTTAATTCTGTGGTGATAGAACCCGACAAGAAGTTGATTGAGAGGTTTGAAAAGCTGTTTGACAATGTGAATGTGGTGGAGGCAAGTGAAGTTCCAAGCAAAGCAGATGTGCAGTTCGTGGGGCCCCATCCGAAGCTTAATAATTGGAAAGCTACTCCTCTTCCTACCCGGAGGGAGTCGTGGTAGTTAGTTTTGATTTTCCTTTCAGTTTAATCTGGATTATTTCCAAGGTTGTAATTCGGATGCTTTGTTCAGTCCGTTTGGATGAGTTAAACCTTGTTATCTTACAATTTTAATGAAATGCAATTTCCTTCCTTTTTCATTCCTGATAGCCTTTATTTTGTCTTTCTTTTCTTTCTTGTATAGTCTTTTTTATGTTGGTTTCACTGACGTGTCATGCATAAGGAGTCTCCGGCCTAGTCTTGATTACCAATCTAACACCGAAATAATAATACAAGAAATTGAGTGTGATGACGAGGTAGAATATGATGATGACGAAGCCTTTGAAGAAATCAGTAAAATATTAAGCCCATTTGAGGAAAAACCCAAACCTAATCTGAATGACACAGAGGCAATCAATTTAGGGGATCGGGAGAATGTGCGGGAAACAAAAATAAGTGTCCATTCGGAGCCTCTACTCAGAGAAGAGATAATCAAAGCGCTGCTTGAGTACAAAGATGTTTTTGCGTGGTCATATGATGATATGCCAGGTTTAAATACCGATTTGGTGGTCCACAAATTGCCCAGCATGCCCTCCTATTAAGTAGAAGCTGAGGAAATTTAAAACAGATATCAGTGTGAAAATCAAAGAAGAGGTCACCAAGCAGTTTGATGCGAAGGTCATTCGGGCCACCCGGTATTCCACCTGGTTGGCTAATGTTGTGCCTGTACCAAAGAAGGATGGAAAGACCAGAGTGTGCGTTGATTACCGTGATCTCAATAAGGCGAGTCCAAAAGACAACTTCCCACTGCCAAACATCCATATATTGATTGACAATTGTGCTAAACATTGTCACGACCCCAATCCCGGTCGTGATGGCGCCCAACACAAATGCTAGGAAAGCCCGACCATATAACTCTCATAACTCATCTACATAACCCATTTCAAATTTATAGCATTTAAATTATAATTAATATAGTTCTAACCAGTGATAATAGACAGAAGTAATACGGAAATCATAACAACTGTCAGTAAAACTCCCAAAGACCTGGGGTCATGAGTCTAGAGCCTCTAAGATAACAAAATAATAAATCCTCAGTAATACTGATGTTCACAAATGCGAAAATAATAAAGGGATAAGGGAGGAGTCAGGCCCTACGAACGTCAGGCAGCTACCTCGACAACTCCTGAGAAACTCTGAAGCAGCAAAACTCAACTATGCTCCCGACACACCTGAATCTGCACACATGGTGCAGGGAGTAAAGTGAGTACATCCAACTCAGTGGTAATAGACCTATATAATGACTGAAAGTATGAAATCCCGAAAATACCACAATGTAAAGCTAACACTGACAATTTAGCATAGTTAATGGTGAAATGACAACAAGGCAGAACAACTAGATCAGATAAACATCAGAACATGAATGCAATGCAATGCACATGACCGCTACGGCGTACAGCCCGATCCATTTGGGTACCTGCGCTCACTGTGGGGGTTCAGACTCCGGAGGGGCTCGTACAGCCTAAGCACAATATCATCGTAGCACTCGCTGCGGCGTGCAGCCTGATCCATACTGAGTCCAGGTATATGCATATAAGCCACACAGACACAGTCAAGTTATTATTTCCAGTTCCAATTATTAGGAATTATAGATTAAGTGTTTAAAACTTTAGAAATGTACTAATCATTTCGAAACAGTGTTTAACTCAGGACTGATATCATGACAACATGCTAAGCATCGTGGAAACAATGATAATAATCCCTAAGGGATCCAAATAATCGGCACGCAGCCCAAATATACTCATAACAATCCAAGTAGGATATTTACTAATCAGTCTATAGTCCAAAGCACAGCTTGGACACTACTCTGGGCAGATTAAGCCACAAACCCCAATCACAAATGACCCCGCACTCGTCATGGAGTGCGTGTCTCGCCTCAATATAGCGTCATAGTGTGACAAACCGGGGTTTCAAACCCTCAGGTCATCATCTACATCTATTACTCACCTCAAGCCGGCCACAAGACTAGTCCACTATGCCTTTTCCTCTCGAATATGCCACCTCGCGCGTCGAATCTGGTCAAAACCACAACGAATACATTACAATAGGCTAAAGAAAGATAACCCAATCGAAAAGACTCGAAAAACACCAAAAATCACGAAGTTGGCCAAATACGAGCCCCGACCCACTTCTCAAAAAATTACAAAATTTACATCACCGAATTCCTCGTCTCGCCACGAGTCTATACATATCAAGTTTACTAAAATCCGAGTTCAATTGCCCTATCAAAACCCAATTTTAAATTCCCTTAAGTTCTAAGCCCTAATCTCCATTTTTACCCTCTAATTCCTCGAATTGCAGTGATTAATCTATATTTTTACATCATAATAACATATTCCGAGTCTAAAAATTCATACCTGATGAAACCCCTTCGAATTCTCTTCAAAATCGCCCAAGAATCGCCTAAGTCCGAAGTCCAATATGTTTTCTTCTCTTTCAAAAATCGTGAACCACTATTCACTAAAACCCCTACCAGGTTTCGCTTCTGCGGTCCCGCTACCGCCTATGCGGGACCGCTTCTGCGGCCAAATGACCGCTTATGCGGTTTTCACTTAATATGCTAGGCTTCGCTTATGCGACCCATTATCCATTTCTGCGGTTTCCTATCGACCACTTCTGCGGTATAAATATCAGATTATGCGGACCCGCTGAAGCGACACCCTGTCCGCTTATGTGAAAATACCCTGGGCCATGCCTGCCCGCTTCTGCGACCTCCCCACCGCATCTGCGAAACCGCTTCTGCAGCTCCTTTTCCGCAGATGCGGAAATACCAGAAGCCATAAAAACCAGACCTGCAACATGCTTCCGAAATTCCCGTTTAACCACCCGAAATCATACTGAGGACCCCGGGACCTCAACCAAAGGCACCAACACATCCTATAACCTTATTCAAACTTTCTCACACCATCAAAACACTATCATTAACATCAAAATCCTAAATTTTCCTCAAATCAATGCCTAAGTTTTCTTAAAACTTCTGAATTGCACATTCGATCAAAAACCCGACCAAACAGCGTCTGAATGACCTGAAAATTCGCAGACATATCCAAAATCACCTAACGAAGCTACTGCAACTCTCAGAATTCCATTCCGACCCTCGGATAAAAATCTCACCCATCAACCGGAATTTGCCAAAATTCAAACTTCGCCAATTCAAGCCTATTTCTACACCGAGCCTCCAAATTCACTTCCAATCACACTCCTAAGTCACAAATCATCTCCCGAAGCTAACCAAATCACCAAAATTCACATCTGAGCCCTCTAACTATATAGTCAACTTCCGGTTGACTTTTCCAAAACAAGCTTCCTTCTAAGAGGCTAAATGCCTCATTTACAACTAAAACCAATCCAACTCTACCCGATCGACTCAAATAATGATATTGAAACATAGAACAACATAATATGGGGGAAATGGGGCGGTAACTCACGTGACGACGGGTCGGATCGTCACAAACATGAGATTGGTTCCTTCGTGGATTGTTATGCGGGCTATCACCAGATTTTAATGGATGAGGAAGATGTGGAAATGACAGCATTCATCACGCCTTAGGGGACGTATTGTTATAGGTTCATGCCATTTGAGTTGAAGAACGCGGGGGCAACATATATGAGGGAAATGACCACCATGTTCCATGACATGATACATCAGGAAATTGAGGTCTATGTAGATGACGTGATCATAAAGTCAAGGAAGCAATGTGACCATGTTAAAGACCCGAGGATGTTTTTCCAGAGGCTCCACAAGTACAACCTCAAACTTAATCTAGCGAAGTGTGCATTTGGAGTTCCATCGAGGAAGTTATCGGGGTTCGTGGTAAGTCGACGCGGTATTGAGTTAGACCCATCAAAGATCAAATCCATTCAGGAGTTACCACCGCCAAAAAGCAAGAAAGAGGTGATGAGTTTGCTCGGCAGGTTGAATTATATCAGCAGGTTCATTGCCCAACTTACAACAACTTGCGAGCCTATCTTTAAGCTACTAAAGAAAGATGCTGCGGTCAGATAGATGGATGAATGTCAGGCAGTATTTGACAAGATTAAGGAGTATTTGGCCAGTCCACCTATGTTGGTTCCGCCAGAGCCGGGAAGACCCTTGATCCTCTATCTGATAGTTTTGGATAACTCTTTTGGCTGTATATTGGGGCAGCATGATGTCACAGGAAAGAAAGAGCAGGAGATTTACAACCTCAGTAAGAAATTCACATCTTATGAGGTAAAATACAATCAGCTTGAGAGAACGTGTTGTGCTTTAACCTGGGTAGCGCAGAAATTGAAACATTACTTGTTATCATATACCACCTATGTCATCTCTTAGTTGGACCCGTTGAAGTACATTTTTCAGAAGTCCATGCCCACAGGGAGGCTCGCGAATTGGTAAATCTTGCTCACGGAATTTGATATTGTCTATGTGACCCGTACTGCGGTGAAAGCACAAGCGGTGGCTGATCATCTAGCCGAGAACCCAATTGATGATGAGTATGAACCTTTGAAGACATATTTCCCTGATAAGGAGACAATGCACGTCGAGGAATTAGAACAGGTCGAAAAGCTAGGTGGAAGTTGTTCTTTGATGGGGCTACCAATACCAAAGGCGTCGGGATAGGAACGGTACTTATTTCTGAGACAGGGCAGCACTACCCTATTACAGCTCAACTTCGCTTCTACTGTACTAATAACATGGCTGAATACGAGGCATGTGCCCTGGGTTTGAGGTTGGCCATAAACATGAGTGTTCAGAAGATCTTTGACATGGGTTACTCGAATCTTTTGGGGCACCAGATTCAGGGAGAATGGGAGACACGATACTTAAAGCTCATACCGTACCGGCAATGTTTGCATCAACTTTGTCAACGATTTCATTCGATAGACTTCAGGCATATTCCAAGGAGTCAAAATGAAGTTGCTGATGCTTTGGCCACTTTGGCGTCGATGTTGCATCATCCAGATAAGGCTTATGTGGACCCGTTGTAGATTCAGTTCCGATATCAGCATGCCTATTGTAACACGGTAGAAGAAGAGATTGATGGTGAGCCGTGATTTCATGATATCAAAGAATACCTCAGGATGGGGGTATATCCGGCACAGGCCACAGGGGATCAAAAGAGAGCCATTAAATGTTTGGCAAGCAGAGTTTTCTTCAGTGAAGGAGTGTTGTATAAAAGAACTCCAGATCTTGGTTTATTGAGGTGCATGGATGCTAAATAGGCTACAACTATCATGACCGAGGTACATGCGAGAGTTTATGGACCTCATATGAGTGGATATGTATTGGAAAAGAATATTCTCCAAGCAGGTTATTATTGGCTTACGATGGAACGGGATTGTATCAGTTCTGTGCACAAGTGTCATCAATGCCAAGTACACGAAGATTTGATTCATTCTCCGCCATCTGAATTACATACAATGTCAGCACCATGGCCCTTCGTTTCTTGGGGAATAGATGTCATTGGTCCAATCGAGCCGGCGGCGTCAAATGGGCACATGTTTATTCTGGTAGCCATTGATTATTCCACTAAGTGGGTTGAGGCGAAAACTTTCAAATCGGTGACCAAGAAGGCAGTGGTCGATTTTGTGCATTCGAATATCATTTGTCGATTCAGAATCCTGAAGGTAATTATCATAGACAATGGTGCAAATCTCAAAAGCCATCTGATGGCGGAGACATGTCAGCAGTTTAATATCACGCATCACAATTCCACCCCATATCGTCCTAAGGCGAATGGAGCCGTCGAAGCAGCTAACAAGAACATCAAGAAGATACTTCGGAAAATGGTGGAAGGGTCCAGGTAATGGCATGAAAAGTTACCTTTTGCCTTGTTAGGCTATCACACTACTGTTCGCACTTCAGTAGGGGCGACTCCTTATTCATTGGTATACGGTACGGAAGCAGTAATAACCACAGAGGTTGAAATACCATCCCTTCGGATTATCGCCGAGGCAGAAATTGACGATGTTGAATGGGTCAGTGCTCGCTTGGAACAACTGAGCTTGATTGATGAAAAGAGATTGGCAGCAGTATGTCACGAAAAGTTATACCAATAGAGAATGGCAAGATCATATAACAAGAAAGTGCATCCGCTGAAGTTTGAGGTAGGGCAATTGGTGTTGAGGTGTATCTTACCTCATTGGGCTGAGGCAAAAGGAAAGTTCGCCCCCAACTGGCAGGGGCCATTTGTTGTTACCCGAGTATTGTCCAATGGTGCATTATATCTGACAGATATGGAAGGGAAATGTGTAGAAATGGCTATCAACTCTGATGCAGTCAAGAGATACTATGTATGATTTCTTTGTCTAATTGTACTTAATTATATTTGGCATATTTTTGAGATTGAAATGACAAAGGCATTTTGTTCTGCTATACAAACACTTTTTCCTTTGTTACCCCTTTTTGAGCTTTATTTTATTTTCATAGGCCAAAAGAAGAGAAAAAGAAAAAGAAAAGAAAATAAAGAAAAAGAGAAAAAAAAACGAATAGAAAAGAAAAAAAAAGAAATAGAAAAGAAAAGTAAAAGAGAAGAAATGAAAATAAAGAAAAGGGGAAGTGGAAGAAAGGAAAGATCGCAACAACGATGTAATTTTATGACCGGAACTACATTTGACTTTATCCCAAAAGGCTACGTAGATAGCCTCTCTCTGGGGTTTTGTCACACCAAATAAAAGTCCAAAGATCCCCAAGAAAGAAACTGGGGCAAAAGTTGTGATTGTTGTAAGAAAGGCTGATTCCGAAAGTTGTAATGTTAAACCCGTAGTTGAATTATTTTGAGCCTCTATACCCTTCTTTATAAACCCCATCCAAAAGCCGCGTTACAGTCCAAAGAAATACCTTTCGATCAATCTTCAAGAAGTGCCAATGCGAGCAGGAAAAGTGATTCATGTTGGAGGCAACACTCTGGTACCGGAAGAAAATGGCGGAAATGAGAGAGTCTTATTGGTGAAAACCCTCAAGGGCACCATGAGGCGACATGAGCTGAGAGAAATCAAAATAAGAGAGTCTTATTGGTGAAAACCCTCACAGGCACCATAAGGCGACGTGAGCTGAGGGAAATCAAAACGAGAGAGTCTTATTGGTGAAAACCCTCACGGGCACCGTTAGGCGAAGTGAGTTTTGAGATGGCAAAATGAAGCAAGTTTGTGGTTAACGGCTGCTCAAAACATGGCAAGCCAAGCAGGGTTTGGGTTTTGGCGAAAGTCAAGTCATGAAAGGCTGGAATAGCAAATGTGGCATTTGGAAGCTGATAGGTTGGACAGACTTGGTTGGTTAATCCAAATGCCTGGCACGATTAGTGGTACCAGCCATTCCACTTAGATAAGTCCTATCCTCTTCTCTTTATTACAAATCATCCGTTTCAAAGTCTTTATATCCTTAACCTTTAAGGATATTGCATTTCATTATCTTGGAGTGTGTCTATAAGATGTTTCAGTGTCAGTTCTGGTCAAAAGCAAAAAAGGATGTCAAGGCTAACTACCAGCTTCCCAGTTGTACAACACAGTGGGACTGGAACATATCAAAGAAAAGTAAGACATAAAGGACCATTGGAAGTTCCATCAGTGGGTTAATAAGATAGTTGTGGGGAAGAAGCGAAGTTTCAGATAGATGGGTCATAAACACAAAAAATAGCAATACGGGATAAAACACTTGGGTCATCAAATTCAGGGGTTGAAATTCGGTCTGGAAGTCGAGGAGGTTCAAGGCAAGTCTAGGGAAGCAGGTCGGAGTAAAGCCCAAGCAGCTAGGACATACCCCAGCAAGAATGCCAGCAACTAACCACCATTATATATTAACAAATATTTATTTGATTGAAACAGGGGCAGAAAATTTCGTTTGTTTAGAAGAAACCCTCCGTAGGAGAAAGAGCAAGCACCAAAACAGGTTTGACCACACACTCTCAGGACCCTCCTGGAAAATGGGACTTAGTTTAAATTCCAAAACAATCATGAGTAGGATAATTTAGCACAAATGTGCCCCAAGGGGATGCAAGTTAGTTCCAATGTTTTCATGTTCAAGATAGGATTCAATTAGGCCTCCTAGATAATGGGAGTAGTTTAAGACCTTTTGATAATAAGTGTAGTGGAAGTCATACCTTTGAAAAAAAACATAGCTTAGATGTAAAATTGTTGTTTTGTTAAGAGTTGTTAGGACCTATCTGGATAATAGGACTTAGCTCTCACGTTCTTATAATAGTTTGTAGAATAATTCAGTTTAACACTCACATCTGTGCCCAGCCACAAAACTGGGGCAGAAAATGTTCCTTCTTTTGTCTATCTTTGTTGAAATCAGGTGCCTACCTGGAGAACAAGGGAGTACATTTTCACGTATCAGCAATCAGGCGCCCACCTAGAGAACAAGGGAATACATTTCAAGTCTTAGCAATCAGGCGCCCACCTGGAGAACAAGGGAATACATTTCAAGTTCAGCAATCAGGCGCCCACCTGAAAAATAAGGGAAGTATAATGCAAGCTTTATCTTTCAAGTTTTTAATATTTGGTAACATAATGCGCCCAGTCATCAAACGGGAGCAGAAAATTTTTCTTCATTTTGTCTCTTCTGTTGCAATGAGGCGCCCACCTGGAAAACAAGGGAATACTTTTCAAGCTTCAGCAATTAGGCGCCCACCTGGAGAACAAGAGAATACTTTTAAAGCTTCAGCAATCAGGCGCCCACTTAGAGAACAAGGGAAGTACAATTCAATTTTAGCATTTAATTTTTTGATAACATGCTGTACCCAGTTACCAAATTAGGGAAGAAAATTTTTTTTGTTTGTCTATTTTGTTGCAATTAGGAGCCCACCTGCAGAACAAGGGAATACTTTTCAAGTTCAGCAATCAGGCGCCTACCTGGAGAACAAGGGAATATTTTTCCAGCTTTGGAAATCAGGCGCCCACCTAGAGAACAAGGGAAGTACAATTCAATTTTAGCCTTTAATTTTTTGATAACATGTTGTACCCAGTTACCAAATTGGGGTAGAAAATTTTCTTTGTTTTTCTATTTTGTTGCAGTCAGGAGCCCACCTGGAGAACAAGGGAATACTTTTTAAGTTCAGCAATCAGGAGCCCACTTGGAGAACAAGGGAATACTTTTCAAGTTTCAGTAGTCAGGCGCCCACCTGGAGAACAAGGGAAAACAGTTCAAATTTTAGCTTTTAAATTTGTAATATTGGATAACACGATATGCCCAGCCACCATACGGGGGCAGAAAATGTTCTTTGTTTGTTCATTTTGTTGCAGTCAGGAGCCCACCTAGAGAACAAGGGAATACTTTTCAAGCATCGCAGTCAAGAGCCCTCCTGGAGAACAAGGGAATACTTCTCAAGCGTCAGCAACCAGGAGCCCGCCTAGAGAATAGAGGCACATATTTCAAATTTCAGCAGTCAAGTATCACTCGAAGGAATGGCAAAACATCTCCAATCAATGCAAGGAAAGAATACAAGTTCAAGGCAAAACAAGAGCAAGTTTGAAGACATAGATAAGAACTTTTTGTAATTCATAGATCATGGCGTAGGATAGTTTCTTTTTATTTTTGACACGGTGTAATAAGGAGGTCAGCGAGCAGTAGCAGCAGCAATCGCAGTGAAATCACAGCTCCTGGTAGTCCCAGCTACCAAACCTTCCCAAACTACACTAACCTGATTCCTTTTTAACCAAGGATATGTAGGCAACCTTTGAACCAGGGTTCAGTCAGATGGTTTTCAAAAATGCTTCACACGGAATATGCGAACGGGCAAAAATCGCTCATTTCCGCTAACTTATCTTTGCACAAAAACTCTTCGTGTTTCCGGGCAAAGAGGGGAAGCTGTGAGCACGTGATTTTTGCCCTATATATGAATTATTCCCAAAAATTCAAAGAAAGTAATTTCTTTCATTATTTTGCAATTTTGTGAATTTTATGTTATTTTCTGTTAATTATTGCATTTTATTTGTGCATTTTAATCCATATAAAAAAATATAAAAAATACGCATGGCATTTGCACTTAGGACCTAATTTCATATTTTAGGATTATTTAGTGGTTAAGTTGTTTAGAGCAAAATATGAACAAAATAACAAAAATAGCCCATTTTCGCATTTTAATGGTTAATTGTTGAATTTGTCGAGAAATAGATTTTAAACAATTTTAGGAATTAATTAGTTTAATTTTTGAAATAAATTAGATTTCATGTTAATTTTGTATTTTTATAAAATAAAAAAAAGGAAATAAAGAAGTAAATACAAGATAAAAAGGGGAATTAAACAAAGAAAGAAGGCTGTTTTAAAGGAGGATTTGATTTGGGCCAGGTTATTTAATTTGAGCCCAGTCCAACACACGGTCACGTCCGTCCAGGTCTGCCCCAAACTCGGTCCGCCATTTGCATTAACAAAACGACGACGTCTAGGTTAAGTGGTGATCATGGCCATCCATTCCCTTTGATCCGACGACGTCAATTAATCCCTGCATTATAATATAACGGTCCGAAAATCCCCAAACCATAAAGAACATCCTTCATCTTCCTCGTATCTCCGTTCTGTATCTCGCCAGAGTCGTCGCCGCTGGCGAACGCCACCACCTCCAAACCACCCCAAAATTACACCACCGGTTCTCCTCGTTTTCCTCTTTCCAACCCTGCCCTTGGTTTCCCTCGAATCAACGTCGAACCCTTCGAATAACAGTTTAAAGTTTTTCGGCCACGACATCACATGTCCCAAATTAACCCAAAATCACACCATAGGTTCTCTTCACCACCCTCTGCACAAATCCTCAATAAGTTTTCTTCGAATCATCTCCAGGCATCTCGAATTTTGAGTTGAATTTGGCCGGAAACCCTAAATTCTCTAAATCGGCCAAGTTTGGTACTGCATGGTCTTTTCTCATCCCTCGTGATGAATTCAAGATTATGGGCATTCGATTTTCAGTGGAATCGGTCAAGCTTTTGAGTTTGGAACACGCCAATAAGTTTTTTTTTTAATTTTATTTTTGTTCTTGGTCTGGTCAAATTGCCCTCTTGTCTATAAATTTAGTTTTTTTACTTTTTGGAATTATTAATCGATTTTTGTTCATTGTTAATTCAACGATTTCATTCCCTTAAGATTAATTTCGTGATTAGTTGATGCCGATTAGCTTGTTATCATGTTTATGTTTGTGGGTGTGAGTTTCTTTCCAGCCATATCATTCTAGTTGTTCCAAACTTTGATTAGTATATTTCTCTGTTAATTAGTTTATTAGCGTGGATTTAAATTGATTATTGTTTAGTCCTGTTTAGTCAGTTTTGGTTGATTAGTTTAATCTTAGTTGTCAATTTAGTTTGAATTAGGATTAGTTTTCAATGTATTGATAAGTTAGGGATTAGGGGTTGGTTTGGTTATAGTTGTAGTTTTAGTTTAATTCCAGGGGCAATTGGGGAAATTCAGGGCATGAAATCTAGCTAGAATTCCCTAGAAGCTTCTAGGCGTGGGTGTTAAGGTACTTTCAGTTAAAATAAAATATGTGACTTGAGTCACAAGGCAAGAAATAAGGGACTAAACTGAAAATTGAATAAGGACTTAAAAAGAAGGCTAAAAATCTCTGGAGCTCACTTTGTGCCTATAAAAGGCATGCATTTTGCCTTGTTGTGGGTCTTTTTTTTTCAGCTCCAAATTCCTCCCAAAACTCCCTATCTTTGATTTTTAGATCTTAGCTTAGCTTCAAATCTTCAGAGATCATAAAAAAAAACAACCAAAACAGAAAATTAAAAAAAAACTTTACTGTTTCATTGCCTTTCAAAATAGTTTTAAGTTCCTATTGGAATTTCTCTGCTTCTACTATAGTTTGGAGTCTGTTAAACAGCATTTTGAGGTTTTGGTAACTGGTTTAAGGGAATTTGGGTCTATTTGAGTTGGTTTTACATCCAAACTCAATTTTGAAGGTATTTGAGTGCATTGCGAGTCACTGTGCTATTATTTGGTTTATTTGATGAGGAATGTGTGAAGTTTGGGTTCCAATTTCAAGTTCAGTGGGTTATGCATGTGGTCTGTCGTTGATTCTTCTGTGTTTGCTTGATTTCAAACCTATTCTGGACTTGTAACCCAATTTACTGGGCTGTTCGATTGAATATGCTAATTCCTGCTGCTGATCTGCTCTATTCTCCTTGTGTTACATTTTCCTGGTACACATTTGAGCTGGCTTTGATGTATCTGCTTATTGTTGACAACATGAAATAAACATCAAAACCAATTCTGGCTGTGGATCTGTTGTTTCGCTATGACTGAATAGATTTTGTTGTGATTTGTGGTTGAATATTGTAGTCACATTTAAACTGCCTGATTGAATTTAACTGGAGTATGTAATAATAGGACTATTAATTAGATTGACTGGATTGTGCATATTTGGGTACATAATAGTTGAAGTGTAACTTGAATTTCACTTACCTGGATGATGAACACATAACGGTTAGTTGACGAGCTTCAGGACCATTTGTTCGCTTAAATTACTATTGTTGTGCTTGTGTTTTCAAGCCTTAGATAACTCAAAGGAATTAAAAGTTCTAAAAATGCTGCTTAGATAGTCTTTACTATTGTCAGTTGCTTTTGATTCAATTTGTGAATTTATAACGTCAGGATGAATAGTATATTGCAATGTGTTAGCAAACAATGATTAGTTTAGTTTGTTGTTTAAGTGGTCATAACTAGGAAATATGTTGGGATAGGAATTAATTCAAAATCTGTGATATGCATTGGTTTGTATGGTAACTGAGTTTCAAACTATTAATTTCGATTAGTGGGCTGTGTGAGAATATAACTAGTTTCAGTTTTTCTTTGCGTGTATTAAGATAAGCCTTAGTTAAAATCAACAAATGAGCATAGAATTGTCACTGTTAAGAGTCGTTCACGTGAATTAGGCATAGAATTGTTTGATAATTAGATATGAATCCAAGCTTTAAATGGGTAATCAATAGCATGCCAACTGACATAAGAATACAGTGTTTGGTTACTAATAATCCGTTAAATGCATTCATGAGAGTTTGGATAGTTGTGTGGGTAAAATTGGAACATGGCACGCCGGCCATAGGGATTCGATCCCTGGACCATTCCAACACGGCCACTGCGTTTGCGTAGTTTGGGCTGGTTTCAGGCCCATTGTTTATGATTGTTAGAGACTTCAACCACATGCCTGTATTGAATAACTTAGGTTCTTTGAGCCTGCGGCTGAACGGCCTTTGGCTCATTGGAAATAACTGAATTTTGATTTCAAAATAAGAATTAGCTAGGATTTTTTTTATTATTATAGACAAAAACAAGAAATAGAAAATCATAGTCACTTTAGGTTTGTCCTTTAAAATAATAAATGAGACGAGCCTCGCCAAACAAAATTACAAATTGTGAGGCCCTCAATTAATTTTGTGTTCAAATTACTTAGAATTCGAGAGGGCCGTTTAGCGAATTTCACGGCCTTCTTCAAAATAATAATAAGTTAGACTCTTTAAGCATGATTTTAATAAAATTATATTCTTGAATTCGGGTGCACATTTATGTGACCCAAATCCAAATCTCAACGGAGTCGAGATGTGTTGACAACCACGGGTGCATTGATTGCGACGCGGTTCGAGATGCATTTTCACGACGTTATAATTCTTTTAAAATAATGATAAAAGCTGTTTATGAATAAAAGGGCATAAGTTAGAACATATTGTGAAATCAGATATAAAATTAAATATAACAGTTGAGGGACCGTGGAAGAACTACGGAACCCAGGAATGCCTAGCACCTCCTCCCGGGTTAACAGAATTCCTTACTCGGATTTCTGGTTCACGGACTGTTAACAGAGTCATAAATTTCCTCGGTTCGGGATTCAACCGGTGACTTGGGACACCATTAATCTCCCAAGTGGTGACTCTGGTTTTTAATAATAAATCCCGTTCTGATTGTCCTTTAAGTGGAAAAACTCCTTTATTCCCTTGCGGGGTGTAGTGAAAAAGGAGGTGTGACACTCAAGAGCCATCCTACTCATATAACATCATCGCAACGCGGAACCTCAACACATAAGAATTTACTAAACCGTCTCACCACTCATACGACACAATACATCATTACCTGGAATAGCTGATGATAAAATAACACCTCGACTGTTCCTCCATAGGGAACACTCGGTGAAATGAACACAACTGGCCTGATATAAAGCCCTGTTCACAAATAAATCAATCCACTGATCTCAAGCCGATTTCTAATTACACTAACTTAGATAATGACCTTTCAAAAGTCCATAATAACTCCCTTTTTCCTCATAACACGTAAGGACAACCATCATAACTGGAGAAACCTCCTCAGTTCATAACCCAATAAGCAAAGTGCCCTCCAGGCATAAATTCTCAAATCAATGATATTACCACAATCCTCATACTTGGTTTAAATCTTTAGCCAATCAAGTGACTACATGTCACACTTATACAACCTTCCCGTGGGAAACGCTCCCACAATCTTCCGAAATGAATAATGGGTCCGCACTAACGCTGAAAAGCGATCATGAACCTTAACCAAGATGCAAAGCCTCTTTCACAACACATCGATCTTAGGTGACGCTGAATACAATACCAACTTACTTTAAACCTTCCACCCTTCTCTTGTTCATGCGAGCTCATGACATTCTTACCAACACCAAACTGCAACCTCGATCCTCACTTCGAATTTCCATGCTACTCACTGCACCCAACATACTAAAATACGATAGGACACAATTTTTGTCGTAACTTCGAAATCATTAATATTTTAACACTTCATCATATAAGAACTTTTCACTTAACTCACTTCAGGGGAATCATAGCAACACACAGGTGAATTCTCATAACCATAGAATATGCAAATCTGCAAGTAGTGGTCCAAGCCACCATAGCCCTTCCGGAATCCGCTTCCACTTAACAAGCCATAATAGAAGAATGCTTCTGAATAATATCAATTATGGCGGCCGACAAACCTTATACGTATCGCCACAAATCATATGCATAACTCGATCACGCTGAATGAACTGATCACAGACCCCAACATGCCAAATCCGACTATGGCTAATCAATCTACCTCCTTCCAATTTATCCTTGCTTGGCTTAGAAATAATATTAACTCCATTCGACACATAATATACTTCATCTACACTCACCCCGAGTGACCTTGATTCATAAGACCATGCCGTCTCAAATCCCACGACTATTTCATATATCTCAAATGCTACACCCCAAGTCGAAATGTCACAGAACATTTTGGGCACCTTCTCATAAGCTGCTACAAAGCTTGATTCTTAGTTGTACTTATAGTCTTGAAATTGCTGAGCACCACACTTTAACATCGGAATTCACTAGAAACATTATTAAGAGCCACCCGCTCTAACTTTTTCCTAAATATAATTCACTCCGTAATTCTTATAACACACGAATACTCTCTCGGCGAAGCACCCGGCGAAATCACTTCCTCTAAAACCTGTATCTATACCAGGCATA
This sequence comes from Nicotiana glauca, assembly GCA_026770625.1. Lineage (NCBI taxonomy): Eukaryota > Viridiplantae > Streptophyta > Magnoliopsida > Solanales > Solanaceae > Nicotiana > Nicotiana glauca. The sequence continues at coordinate 312,491 of MU677761.1, forward strand.
AATCCTAAACCTGTTTCCAAGTCCGAACATGAGCCAAGAAGGCTAACCATAGCACATCCTTAATAATTCCTCCGCTCAATTTACTACTTATGGTCTTTTCTTGTAGCTGGATAAATCCATCAATATGCTAATAACCAGAAATCACGCAAGTAGTTAATCATACAGCCTAATCATAAGCGGTGGGACTCTTCTACTTAGCTTGAAGCCATTATTTCACCATTCTTGAGTTCGCCCGACCTTTTTACCTCTTATTAACTTAACCTCGCGCCACCAATTATCAAAATCTCTAGGGATCTTCCTGTAAATCCCCATCTTTCATATTCTAAGTCTTCATCCACATTCGCACGACCAATCTCTTTGATGAACAACCAATATAATTCCTTGCAGAAGCCTCGCCAACCACGCGACCACTAATCTGCTCACGAGGAATAACCCACCTAGGGGAATCACCTCCCGACATCTTCCCACGCCACTGCACGGGGTACATTCACTATGACACCAATAGCCCATCCTGAGTCTTAGCTTACCTTCCAGTTGCACAGGTCCATTCGCCCCTCGTGGACATCAATTAAATGCGCGGCAACATCCTTCCAAATTCAGGGTTATGTTGCACCCTCCTCCATTTCAAGCAGCTCCTTTCCGCCATATCAATCTTCTGCCGCATAATAGCCCATACTTCACATCATACCCACAGGCTTCAATCACCAATCATTAAAATCCCCAATTTGATCCAAACATTCTTTAAGGCGCGTAATCATCCTACTACCAAGCCCATATGCAACCCTCGCCACTCTCCCACTTTGGCATAACTCATCTCTTTAATCAACCACTCGACCTTGCTCCTCATACTTGGCCTTCTAGAAGTTTTAAGCACTACCTGACACTTCCCACGTGTCCTTCCTTATACTTTGCTGCTCAATTGTTGCCTTAGATGAAATCGATCTTCGTAGAACTTGAATCCACAATTTGTTACTGACTTTAAACTTTTCTAAAGATCGTCTTTCTCGAACCGCCGACATTTGAAATACTTATTCAATCCTAAACTAGCGCACCATGCAATATCTGACAGTCGTAACTCCAATACTATTTCATAATATCATGCCATAAAGGCGAATTGTAGCAGATTATAACATCGACAAACTTAGTACATCCAATTAGGACAACACCACCCCATTGTAGAGGAGAACTCCACCACACTTGCAATTACCACATTTCATTACTTCCACCAGTCCACTTCTGACCATCCTCAGTTCGTTTGACTTTCCCCTGCCGGGAATGAAATACTGAATCCCTTGATTACACACTAAGTAAACCTCCCTTCAATTCATTTATTGCCCCGACACGTATGTAACACCCTACCATTATAACAACACTGCGGAATAATCGCTCATAAGAATCATGGCAACCTGTGCCTAGCCTTAAGGCTCTTAGAAGTTCTGTTACTGAGCTTAAAAAATATAATATCCCTCCAAAATGTAACTATAATAGTCCAATCAACTATACCGGGAAAATCATCGCGCACCACATTTGTAGTGCCATTACAATCCTTCAATTTTGATTTATAACAAACTCTCGTGTAAGATTGAATAGGAAGAAATCGAAGGCATAAGCCTCAAAGGAATCGAACCGCATGAAAAGGAAATCAAGAAGGGAAGTACTCCTAACAGCCCTGTAGCCTCCAGAGGATAAGTACAAACGTCTCCGTACCGATCCGTGAGACTCTACTAGACTTGCTCATGACTCGTGAGACCGACGGGAACCTAGTGCTCTGATACCATGTTGTCAAGACCCAAAATCCACTAATGTTCGTGGTGGCACCGGACACCTCTGTCAGGCAAGCCAACTAAATTATTAATTAAATTCTCTTTTAATACCTTTAAAAATCAAGGAATTTTCCTTCCTTTTCTCGTAATTAAAATAATCTCTGCTTCAATTCAAAATAAATAATAATGATTAGTACAAATCTTTCGAAAACCATCCCAGAACCTGGTGTCACAAGTGCATGAGCAACTACTGATAAGGTTAATAAAATAAAAAATATGTCCAAAATACAGTGGACAGGGAATAAAATACAAATTTTTGAAAGGAACTACACTAGCTACAGGTCGCCTCGAATAATGCAGCTCACCTAGTCCTAGAACCATCTGTGCTGCTATGGCCCGTAGGCTGCTAGGAATACATATACCTGTGCAACAAAAATACACAGAAGTGTAGTATGAGTACGTAAACAATGTGTACTCAATGAGTGTCCCGCCTAATCTCGAAGAAGTAGAGACGAGACGATCAACTTCGACACTTACTAGAGGTCGATTATCAATATCCTAGAAATGTAAGGAAAGATCATGGATATATATAGTAATTCTAATTCGTGAAGCCAGAAAATAGGTAAACACCTTCAACAATTAATCAAGGGCTTCAAAGGTTTATTCTTTATTATCTTATAAATTTATATCAAGCCACGAAGGAAAATTTAACATTTAAAATTCCCAAACAAAAGATAACATGCGCAAATCACATCAGAGCAACAGCCTGATCCAACAAGAATGTAAAATGTGCACTGCCGAGGGTCGAACGGCCCGAACCATAAATGCATCTATTACCCCGCTCACAAATCATCCATGCGACGCGGTCAACATAAAATAAACCATCACCCTACTCACGAATCATCCATGCAACGCAGGTACACATAAGATACACCATCACCTTGCTCGCGAATCATCCATGCGACGCAGGTACACATAATATACGTGCTCAAATAGCCAATTAGAATTTTTATCGGGGAATAATTGTCCAAATAAAACCAATTCTCCTTTACAATTTTTTAAGAAAATAAGGTTCAGATCCTGTTAAAAAATTTATCTACTATTTTAATGTGGTTTAAGCAATTCAACTATCCATAAGATTATAAATATTCAAAGTGTAACATGCTTTTGGGTCCTAGACTACCCGGACAATAGCATAATAGTAGCTACGCATGGACTCTCGTCACCTCGTGCATACGTAGCCCCCACAAATAGGAGCACATAATCAATTATTTCACCTATGGGGATAATTACCTCTTACAAGGTTAGAAAGGAGACTCACCTCTCTCCGATGGTTCATAACCGGCATTCCACGGCTTTTCGAAGACTCGAATCGATGCCCAGTGATCCAAAACTAGTCAATAATTATGTAAAACCATTAATATATTCTAAATTACTCATTACAATCCAATTTATAACAATTCCTAACCCCGATTAAAAAGTTGACGAATATGCCCTTGTGCCCACGTGCCTGGAATCCGAAATTTTTTGAAGATAAAATTTGCCCATGACCTTAGGAACTAAAATATATAATTTCCTCTTAATTCCATACTCAAAATCATGGTTGAATTCCAAGAATGCAATATTTCTAGGTCTTCCTCTAACCCCTCAATTTTCTACCCATTTTCATACTAAAATCCGTACATAATTAATGTATTTAACTCATAATAGGTATAAATAAATTACCTTAACATTGTTGATGAAGAACCTCTATTGAATCCTCCCAAAAATCTCCAAATCCATGAAAAATGAGAGAAATGAACCCCCAATCACGATTTTAAAACAAGTCTACTGCCCAGCATTTTTGCTTCAGCGGAACCCTGTCCGCTTCCACGGTCCCACTTCTGCTGACCGCTTGCTGCTTTTGCGACTCCCATCCACTCCAGGCTTTCCGCTTCTGCGGTTCCGTATCAGCAGATCAAGGGCCGCTCCTGCGGTCCTGGCTGCCCTCGCCCTCGTCCGCTTCTGCGGGGCCACTTCTGTGGTCCCATATCCGCAGAAGCGGAAATACCAGATTCCAGCTGCTTCAGCACTTCTTCAAACTTCGGATTCGATCCGTTAGCCACCCAAAATCCACCCGAGGCCCTCGGGACCCCAACCAATCATACCAACCAGTCCCAAAACATATTACGGACTTGCTCGAGGCCTCAAATCATATCAAACAGCGCTAAAACCGTGAATTAAACCCCGATTCAAGTTTTATGAACTTTGAACTTTCCAACTTCTATGTCTGATGTTTAAACCTATCAAATCACGTCTGATTGACCTCAAATTTTGCACACAAGTTATATTTGACATTGCGGACCTACTCCAACTTCCGGAATCGGATTCCAACCCTGATATCAAAAAGTCAACCTCCGGTTAATCTTCTCAAAAACCTTCAAATTTCTATCTTTAGCCAAATGGCTTCAAAATGACCTACGGACCTCCGAATTCTTTTCCGATCTCGCTCCCAACTATAGAATCACCATACAGAGATATTCCTAGACTTGGAATCCCAAACGGACATCGATAACACTGAAATGCACTTCAAGCCAAACTTAAGAAATTCCTTCTAAAATGCTAACTTCCACAATAGGCGCCAAAATGCTCCCGGGTTATCCAAAACCCAATCCGGGCATACGCCCAAGTCCGAAATCATCATACTCACCTGTTTGAACCTTCAAATCCTGATTCTGAGGTTGTTTACTCAAAATTCTAATCCTAGTTCATTCTTTCAACTTTAAGCTTCTCAAGTGAGAGTTTTCATTTAAATTTAACTCCGATCTTACTGAATTTAAATTCCGACCATGCGAACAAGTCACAATACCTGAAATGCAGTTGCTCATGGCCTCAGACTGCTGAACGACGCGCTAGGGCTCAAAATGACCAGCCAGTTCGTTACATTCTCTCTCTCGCATCGCCATTCTCGAATACATTCTCAGAACCCACGATTCTCCACTTCCAATTTATGTCACTCCCATCGCCATTCTCTTCCACTTTCTCAGAAACCATGGTTCTTCCCTTCTTCATCTGCGTTGTCTCTCTCAATTTTCTATATTTTTACTTCAAATACTTGTGGTAAGTATTTAAGCTTTTAGATTTTCACTTTTACTGTGTTTATTCTGCTTATCTCTATTATTTTTTTTATAAATAATAACCATTGTCATGATTCCAATAGAAAACTTTAAAGTTCCTCTCCAATAGCTGATTCAACATCCCAGAAGAGGGTTACCATAGGCATACCCACCAAAGCACTCAATTCCAATGGGCCCTCTTTCTTTTTGCAAATCTCTCAAGTAGAATTGAAATTTGCAGGTTCAGTAGCAAATATAGTTGTAGAGAGGAGAACTAAAGTACGCAATGACACATCGAAAGAAGTCCAAGTTTAGAAATCATCGAAAGAATCAATACTTGCCGATGCGGAAAAGAGAAGAAAACCTATGTATAATGCTTCTTATGCTAATGGAAAGGTGGTCGATGTAGGAACTAGCTCGGATACAAGGACGAAAAGGTATTTATTGATGTGTCTATATGTATTTGAGTCATCATACATTGAGTATTACCTTCTCTAATGGGTTTCTCTTATAGTATTTTATTGTGTGTGAAATAGTGGATACATTGCTTTCTCTTCTTTTATGTTTATATTATATACATGTATGTTGATGTCTTCAAAAGTGCCTTCACTGAATTGTATCTTTTTCAGTGACTTCTGCATATTGTATGTAGATGTATTTTATGTATTCAAATGTACCTTAATTGATTTGTAATTATTCCAGTGTCTTTTGCATGTTGTATTTAAATGTGTTTAGATGTATTCAAAAGTTCAATCACTGATTTGTACATATTATAGTGCCTTTTGCATATTGTATTTAGATGTATTTTAATGTATTCAAAAGTTCATTCAAAACATGAACGAGTTATGTACTTGCAAAAAATTTATGAATTTTTTTGTAATTGTTGTTGTATGCAAAAAATCATACTATTTGTGAAACACCCGCCTATTTTATCACCAAATATTAGTTCTTACACTAACATAGACATAGTATCTGACCTCAAAGAAAAACTTATCCTAGAACTGTACAAAATATTTGATACTACTTGTTTTGGAAGTTTCCTTGATATGAAGTGTTGTGAGGTCCAACATCAACTATTCAGGTGCTTCATGGTTCAGCAGCTGGAAAGAACTCATGATGATTCATTTTCAATATACGTCAACGGTACAAAATTATCCTTTTCAATCACGGAGTTTGCGCTTGTCACTGGTCTCAATTGTGTTGGTGACCCTGAAGATTTTCAGTTTAACACAAAGGAGCCTAATAGGATTGTTGATGCATACTCTGGCGGCGCAAAGAATGTCAAGAAAAAATATTTGTTGAAATGCTTTGATGATAAGAATTGGGGTCATGACAAAAATGGCAATGCGATCAAAATAGTTGTGATGTATTTCATACACACTTTCACATTTTCCACCGAGGAGAACGCTTTTACCATCCTGAGAAAACATTTTAGCTTGATCGAGGGTGGGAGATATTCTAACTCTCCGTGGGTTAAGGATTCATTCCAATACATTGTTAAATCTATTAGAAAGAAGATGGATTCTCATAAGAAGTACTTTAGATCAATGGTGATGCCTCTCGCTATGCAATTATGATTTTATGAGCGCTGTTCGAATGTTGATCCTAAAATTGCACGACGAGCTGATAACCGAATACCCAGAATACTCAATTGGAAATCAACTGTCAACCAGCCAACTTATGGTTATTTGATGAGCGACATGTTTAATGACCAGAGAAACATGGTAATTTAATATTCGTTAAGTGGCTGATTTTTTTTAAGAATATATTTCTATTAGTGAAATCATTGTTCAAATTTTCATTGAAATATTGTTCAATGCATCATACATCAATGTTCCTGTTTCAAAATTAGGTCACATACTGTATAATACATAATATAGTGTTAGATTAGATATTAAATACAGTTGCATACAACATACATATTATTTCTTTGTTGTCATGACCCAAAATCCACTAAGAGTCGTGATGGCGCCGGATACTGTTGTCAGGCAAGCCAACCAAATTACTTAATCAAAATCTCGTTTTTAATACTTTTGAAATCTAATATTTTCCTTCAAATTTAGCAATTTTAAAGAATATAGTCTCAAATCCAATTTAAATGATAAAGCAGTTAATACAACACTTCAAACCATCCCAGAACCCGGTGTCACAAGTGCATGAGCATGTATGACAAGAAAATAAAATACTACATCGGTTCGGAATACAGTGGACAGGAAGTAAATATAGTACACTGGAAGGGACTGCTCTAGCTGCTGTTGTCTCGAATGATACAGCTCACCTAGTCCTAGAATCATCCGCGCTGCTATGCCTAGTAGGCCACAAGGGTTACATATACATGTGCAAAAAAAATGCACAGAAGTGTAGTATGAGTACGTAAACAACGTGTACTCGATGAGTATCCCGTCTAATCTCGAAGAAATAGAGACGAGATAGTCAACTTCGACACTTGCTAGGGGTCAATAGACAATATACTAACAATGTGAGGAAATCATGGATTTATATAGTAGTTCTAATTCACAAAGCCGAAAAACGGGTAAACCCCTTTAACCAATTATAATGGATTTTCAAGGTTTTCTTTTCATTATCTTATCAATTTATATCAAGCCATGAAAGGCAATATCAACACTTAAAATTCTCAGGCAACAAAATATATCATGGGCAAATCATGCCGAGGCGACGACCCGATCCAACAAAAATAAACGGTGCACTTGCTGAGGGTCGGCGTCGCACCTATAGATGCATCTATTTAATCTACTAAGGTGTTCGGCCCATTCCATAAATAAACACATACCCTGCTCGCGAATCATGCTTGTCACGCAGGTCCACAAAGAGATACATGCTCAATCAGTCAATTAAGAACTTATCGGGGGATATTTATCCAAATAAAACAATTTCTCTTTTAACAATTCAGGAAAAATGACGTTTAATCCCTTTTTAAATTTATTTACTAATCCCGTCACGACCCGAATTTCCCACCCTCGGGAGTCTTGATGGCGCCTACTCGTAGAAGCTAGGCAAGCCAAATTTAGTTACTTTTCCTTTAATAAGCAATCCTTTTAGCAATAATATTTTTTAAACAATGAGAATTCAGCAATAATAAGCGGATGTCTTAAATTTAAATAGCTAAACAAGATACTGAATTATAACATAATCTCTACCCAAGAACTGGAGTCACATACTCACGAACATCTAATAAATACTAGATACAAGGTCTGAAAGAAATATAAATTTGTTTATCTCGAATACAAAGAGATGAAAGTGTAGTGTAAGGATAGAAGGGAGACGCCGGGCCTGCGGACGTCTATAAGGCTACCTCGGGTCTCTCTGGACTAAAAGTCTGCTCCCGTACTAAAGTTGCTGCGGCTGCTCGAAACCTAGACCTGTGCAAAAATCCACAGAGTGTAGCATCAGCACAACCGACCCCATGTGCTAGTAAATGCCTAGCCTAACCCCGGTGAAGTAGTGATGAGGCTAGGCTAGACTGGACCTCACATAGAGTAGCAAGAACATAACAATTTAAACTGGGGAGGGGAGCATGCTTCAAGGGTAAAAGTTAGAAACAAACATCAGGAATTATGGTAAGTACATCTACAGTTTAACTTCTAGCAATAATGAATAAACAAGGCAAATTTCATATTCATCTCATCTAATTGCAGGCGTGCAACCCGATCCCATTTCTCAATATCTCGTGGTAGGCATACTACCCGCTCCAATTTCAATATCATGTGTGGTAGGCATACCACTCACTCCCATCTTAATATATCATGTGTGGTAGGCTTACCACTCGCTCCCATCTCAATATATCTTGTGTGGTAGGCGTACCACTCGCTCCCATTTCAATATATCCTGTGTGGTAAGTTTACCACTCATTCCCATCTCAATATATCATGTGTGGTAGGCGTACCTTTCGCTCCCATTTCAATATATCATACGAGCCAGACAAGGGAACAATCAATTTAATACTCTTCCCGGCAAGGGAACAATCAAATCAATACTTTTCCCGGCAAGGGAACAATCAAATCAATACTTTTCCCGGCAAGGGAACAATAGCAACAAGTCAAATATCTTGACAAGGGAGAGTCAGCTATAACTAATCCTATTCAACTTCTTATTAACATTTATAATACCAATATTCAGTCAAGATTTTCATAGGATCAAGCAAAAGTGTACAATTATCAAATTAAGACTCAGGAAGCCTGAGATGGCTGGTGCTACAAGAAGCAATCCTGTTCGGGTGACACTCTTCATGAGGCCCACCAACCGGACCAAAGCGTCCTGAAGAACTGGGGTAGCAATAAAACCCTCTAGGACCTTAAGCTGGACCCACCGGAACTGCTGCGGCTGGGGCCGGAACCTCCTCATCAATGTCAACCTGAGGCTCCGCCACTGGTGTTGCTGCTCGGGGCTGATCTCTGCTCCTACCTCGGCCTCTAGCACGGCCTCGTCCTATGCCCCTAGCGGGAGCTGCCTTAGGCTAGGACTACTGATTAGTAGATGAGGAAGTGTGTGTTCTTTCCATCTGCGAGGGAACAGAGTAGAAATTCAATTAGCATTGAGAAACAGAACCGCATGATAAGAAAGAACAAATGCAAAACCTAAATCAGTCAAAACCCGACCCCCGAACCCGCATCATGAAACTAGACAAACTTTATACCAAAATAATCTTCATCATCTCATGAGTCCGTACATCTAAAGAACTCAAAAATCGGAGTTCGTTTGACCCCTCAAATCATCCCTAGAAAGTCTCTTAATCTCAAGCCCTAACTCCACATTTTTCTATTGATTTTCATGAATTTACAGTGATACTTTCGTTCCTTAATCACTAATAATCAAGTTTTAGGGTCCAAAATCCTTACCTCAACGAAGAACAATGATTTCCTCTCTTTAAAATTCCCCAAAGCTTCAAAATTTCGTTGTTAAAAGTGTGAAACCCTCTGAAAATCACGAAGGAGAAATTTCATGAAATCTGAATTTCCTCATCTGCGGTTGTCCAACCACATTTGCGGTTTCATGGTCCGCTTCTGCAGAAATCACTTAAGTTTCTCCATTGCCCGCATCTACAGATACAGTCCCGCATCTGGGGAGTCGCAGATCCAGTACTCCTAGCCGCTTCTGCAGTTCCTAACCAATCGTTCCTCTAGCCGCTTCTACGGCTCTTCCTTCACATGTGAGGCACCGCACCTGTGGTCGCCTATCCGCAGGTGTGGAAATACCAAAAGCAGCAAAAAATACAGCAACTACACAAATTCTCCAAACTCCCTGTCAACCATCCGAAATCACCTCGAGGCCCCCGGAACCTCAACCAAAAGCACAAACATATTCCATAACCTTATTCAAACTTGTACCAATCTTCAAAACACCTCAAAACAACATCAAAATCGTGAAAAACTTATCAAATTTAAGCCTAAGGTTCTAAATTCTTCCGCATTCCGCTTTTGATAAAAACTCCAACCAAACCATGTTCAAATGACTTAAAATTTTGCACACATCCCAAATGACATAACAAAGCTACTGTAACTTCCAGAATTCCATTCCTACCCTTATATCAAAATCTCACCTATCAACCGAAAAATGCCAAAACTCTATTTCGCCAATTCAAGCCTAAATCTACTCCGGACCTCCAAAGCGCATGTCACGACCCAAAATTCACTAAGGGTCATGATGGTACCAGACACTTCTGTCAGGCAAGCCAACTAAATTATCAATTAAATTCTCTTTTAATACCTTTGAAAATATACGATTTTTCCTTCAATTTTCATAATTATAACAATCTCTACTTCAATTCAAATTAAGTAATAACTACTAGTACACATCTTTCAAAAACAACCATCCCAGAACCCGGTGTCACAAGTGCATGAGCATCTATTGATAAGGAAAATAAAATACAACATCTGTCCGAAATACATTGGACAGGGAATAAATATAAAAATGCTGAAAGGAACTACACTAGCTACGAGTCGCCTCGAACAATGCAGCTCACCTAGTCCTAGAATCATCCGCGCTGCTACGCCTAGTAGGCCGCAAGAGGTATATATATACTTGTGCAACAAAAATGCATAGAAATGTAGTATGAGTACGTAATCAACGTGTAATCAATGAGTGTCACGCCTAATCTCGAAGAAGTAGAGACGAGATGGCCAACTTCAACACTTACTAAAGGTCAACTAACAATATTCTAGGAATGTGAGTGAAATCATGGATTTATATAGTTGTTTTAATTCGCAAAGCCAGAATATAGGTAAACACCTTCAAAAAATAATCAGGGGCTTTCAAGGTTTATCCTTTATTATTTCATCAGTTTATATCAAGCCACAAAGGGTAAATTTCACGTTTAAAAAATACACAAGCGACAAATAACATGCGCAAATCACACCGAGGCGATAGTCCGATCCAACAGGAATGTAAACTGTGCACTTGCAGAGGGTCGACGGAGCGCTATAGATGCATCTATTTAATCTACCGAGGTATTCTGCCCGTTCAAAAATAAACACACACAGACAGACAGTCAGTCAAGAAGTCAACATGGAGCAATTATCCAAGAAAGGCCAATTCTCTTTAATAATTTGAGAAACCGAAGCTTAAGTCTTTTTAGAAATTCATTTATTAATTTAATGTGATTTAAGCAATTCAAGCTATCAATGAGTTCACAATTAATCCAAATATAACATGCTTTTGGGTCCTAGACTACCCGAACAATAGCATAATAGTAGCTACGCACGGACTCTCGTCACCTCGTGCGTACGTAGCCCCTACAAATAGGAGCACATAACCAATTAGCTCACCTATGGGGTAAATTCCCCCTCACAAGATTAAAAAGGAGACTCACCTCGCTCCGAAGACTTGTAACTGGCAATCTACATTCATCCGAATGCTCGAACCAACGCACAATGCTCCAAAACTGGCCAATGGTCATACAAAGCCATTAATATATGCTCAATTAAACTTTACAACCCCGTTTGTAACAATTCCTTACCCCGAACGAAAAGTTGACAAAAATGCCCTTGGGCCCACGTTCCTGGAATCCGAAATTTCTCGAAGATAAAGTTTGCCCATGAACTCACGAACTCAAATATATGATTTTCTCTTAATTCCAAACTCAAAATCATGGTCAAAATTCAAGAACACTAATTTTTTAGGTTTTCCCTCAAAACCCAAGTTTTTCTACAATTCTCATCCCCAACTCCATGTATAAACCTTGTATTAAACCCAAAGCTTGCATAAATTACTTACCTCATGACAAGTGACAAAAAGATGCTCCCTATCGACTTTAATGGAAGAAAAATAAGGTTGAAATGAAATCAACCCTGAATTTTAAAAACCTCACTGCCCCAGTCATTTAAGCTTCTGCGGAATTATTTCTGCCCATGCAGTTCCGCTTTTGCGGTCAAAAATGCCGCTTCTGCGGTCCTAGGCTCCAGCCCAATTTTCGCTTCTGCGGACGGCCTACCGCATATGCGGTTCCACTTTTGCGGATCTTGAGCCGCTTCTGCGATCCTGGGCTGCTCCACCTCCAGTCGCTTCTGCGGCTTCTTCTTCGCTTCTGCGGCCGCTTCTGCGGTCCCAAATCTGCAGAAGCGGAAATACCAGAAGCATCTGCCCCAGCCCCTTCTTCGAACTCCAGATTCGATCCGTTAACCATCCGGAATCAACCCGAGGCCCCCGGTACCGCAACCAAACATGCCAACCAATCCCAAAACACGTTACGGAGTTGCTCGAGCCCTCAAATCACACCAAACAATGTTAAAATCTTCAATTACACCCTAATTCAAGCTTTATGAACTTCAAACTTTTATTTATGGTGTTTTGACCTATCAAATCATGTCCGATTGACCTCAAATTTTGCGCACAAGTCATATTTGACATTATAAACCTATTCCAACTTCTAGAATCGGATTCCGACCCCGATATCAAAAAGTCCACTTCCGGTCAAACTTCTCAAAAACCTTTAAATTTCTATCTTCAGCCAAGTGGATCCAAAATGACCTACAGGCCTACGAATTCACTTCTGATTGCACCCCCAACTGCAGAATCACCGTACGAAACTATTCACTGTCTCTGAATCCCAAACGGACGTTGATAACACAGAAGTGCACTTCAAACTAAACTTATGAAATTCCTTCCAAAATGCCAACTTCCACAATAGGTGCCAAAACACTCCTGGGTTATCCAAAACCCAATCCGGGCATACGCCCAAGTCCGAAATCATCATACGAAACTGCTAGAACCTTCAGATCCCGATTCCAAGGTCATTTACTCAAAAATCCAATCATAGTTCATTCTTTAAACTTTAAGCTTCCGAAATGAGAATTATCTTCTCAAATCAACTCCGAACTTCCCGAAATTCAATTACGACCACGCGTATAAGTCTTAAAACCCGAAATGAAGCTGCTCATGGCCTCGAACTGCTGAACGACGCGCTAGGGCTCAAAATAACTAGTCAGGTTGGTACATTCTCTCCCACTTAAACATACGTTCGTCCACGAACTTGCTGAGAACTACACTGAAGTAGTCTGAAATCACTGTTTAACACATCATGCACCTTCCCGTGCTACCAGAACTTTGTTGAGCACATTAGCTCAATAAATTTTGAAGATATTCCCTTTTTATTCAAGCAAATAAGCCTTAGAGCCCGATTCCAACATCCGAAATTCTATGCCAGGCCTGTTTCCAAAATACAATCCCCTTATCAATCACTACACGTTGTACTCTGAAATGACTGCACAACTTTGCTGGATTCTTACTTTGCAACACTTAATCCACAGGACCACAATAATATTTTCCGATAAACTTAGCCCAAATTCAACAAATCAGATGCTCTCATTGCACTTCATGACACACGCAAGTCTTACTTTAACTGTTACAATACCGCCACAACGAATGAGATGTGCTGAAATTCATTATCAACTGCCGAGTCAACCAATCATTGAGTCTATACTTCTGACAAGAAACATTACCACCTTCTGAAGCAAATAATGATCTTTGCTCCTTAATATACTTCATATAATCAGGTTGCACTGATCCTAAAATCCATAATCTTGTCTCACCCAGTACTGAACTGCTCGGGCAATAAGCCACTCCGAATGCGATCAAAAGTCTCATATGACGCCGCAATGTGCCAATAGGCCACCAATCCGAACACAACACAAACAGGAAATCGAACTCGGGAAGGAGCTACCTAACCCCCGCACTAGTACGGACTTTCTTTAGAAGATAGGAAGCGAAACACACAAAAATAGCATATAGAAAACCAGACTCGACATCACACTGTTGTGGCGCGCAACCCGATCCAAATAATATACCCATGGTGGTGTGCCACCCGATCCACACATAGATCTCATATAAGGAGATTGCACTTCGAGCTAAATCTGCTCATTACAATAAAAATATCGAATTTCAATCGCAATCACGCTAAGTGCATAATACCATCCATGAGAAAACATATAGCGCTATAGGCTGCAAAACTCAAGCACAACTGAGGTGCGGTACAAAATCTGAATCTTAAGAGCCATTTTGCTCATAATACGACATTCCTACGCGGGTCCTCAACACATACACAATATCTCAAGCCATCTCACAAATCACACAGCGTAATGTATCACTTCATGAAATATCTGACAACGAGATGACACCATAACTACTCCATAAGAAGCGCATTACTTAAATGAACCCATCTGGCCTGTCATAGAGCCCATATTCACATTTAAACCCATCCACTGACCTCAAGTCGATCCTGATCCCATCAAATTAAGCCAATAACCTCTCAAAGGTCCATACTAAAATCCCTCTTCTCATAACACACAAGAACAACCGTCATAACCGGAGTAAACCTCCTCGGTTCATAACCCAATAAACAAAGTGCCCTCCAGGCATTCTCAAAGTAATAATATTCAAATTCCTCATACTTGATTTAAATCTTTAGTCAAATAAGTGGCTACATGCCACACTGGTACAATCTTCCCGTAGAAAACGTTCCCACAGTCTTCCAAAATAAATAACGGGTCCGCGCATCTAAACCATTGGCCTCACTAACGCTGAGAAGCGATCAAGAATCCTTAACCAGAATGCAAAGCCTTTTTCACAACGCGTCGATCTTCGGTGATGCTGAATACAATACCAATTTACATTAAAAATTCCACCCTCCTCTTTCTCATCCGAGCTCGTGACATCCTTACCAGCACCAAACTGCAACCACGATCCTCACTTCAAATTTCCATGCTACTCACTACACCCAACGTGCCAACATACGATAGGATGCGATTTTCATCGTAACTCCAAAATCATTAATATTTTAACATTTCATCATATAAGAACTTTGCACTTAACTCACTTCAGGATAATCATAGCAACACATAGGTAAATTCTCATAATCGTAGAATATGCAAATCTGCAAGTAGTGGTCCAAGCCACCATAGCCCTTCCGGAATCCGCTTCCACTTAACAAGCCATAACAGAAGAATGCTTCTGAATAACATCAATTACGGTGGCTGATAAGCCTCACACGTACCACCACAAATCATACACACAACTTGATCACGCTGAATGAACTAATCGCTAGCCCCAATATGCCAATTCAACTATGGCTATTCATTCTACCTTCTTCCAATTTATCCTTGCTTGCCTTAGAAATAATACTAACTCCATTCAACACATAACATACTCCATCTACACTCACCACGAGTAACCTTGAATCACGAGACCAGGCTGTTTCAATTCCCATGAACTATTTCATATCAATCAAATGCTACACCACAAGTCAAAATATCATAGGACATTCTGGGCACCTTCTTATAAGCTGCTACAAAGCTTGATTCTTAACTGTACTCATAGGCTCGAAATTATTGGGTACCACACTTTAACTTCTAAATTAACTAGGACCATTATTGAGAGCCTCCCGCTCTGACTTGGTCTCGAATATAATCCACTCCATAAATCTTATAACACACAAATACTCTTTCGGCGAAGCACCCGACAAAGTCACTTCCTCTAAAACCTGTATCTATACAAGGCATAAATCCTGAACCTTTTTCCAAGTCCGAACATGAGCTAGTAAGTCCAACCATAGCGTGCCTCCAACAATTCATTCGCTCAAATTACTACTTATGGTCTTTTCCCGTAACTGAAACAACCCATCGATATGAAGATAAACGGAAACCTCGCAAGTAGTTAACTATGCAACCCAATCTTAGGCGGTGGGACTCTCCCACTTAGCTTGAAGCCACTATTACACAACTCTGGAACTCACCAGACTCCTTTATCTCTTGTTGACATAACTTTACGCAATCATCCGCCGCAAATTCTCGGAATCTTCTGTAATTCCCCATCTTTCATATTGTGAATCATCATCCACATTCGCACGACCGATCTCATTGTTGGATAACCAATATAATTCTTTGCAGAAGCTTCGCCAACTACGCGACTGCTAATCCGCTTACGGGAAATACCAGCATGCGAAAATCATTTCCCGACACCTTCCAAATGCTATTGCACGGGATACAATCCCTATGACATCAACAACCAAATACTGAGTCCAAGTTCACTCTCTAGCTGCACCAGTCCGTTCACTCCTAGTGGACATCAATTAAATATGCGGCAACACCTTTCAAAATTTAGAGTTATGCTGTGTCCTTCTTCATTTCAAGAAGTTCCTTCCGTTTATACTAAATCTCCTGCTGCATAATGGCCCATACATCAATTTACATTTGCAGACTTCAATGGTCAGTCGCTAGAATCCCAGATCATTCCAAACTCTCCTTTGGCACGTAGTCATCCTACTACTAAGCCCATATGCAACATCCTCCACTCTACCACTTTGGGAAAACTCGCTTCTTTAATCACCTACTTGAACGTTGCTTCATATATTTGGCCTTCTAAGAAATTTTGACACCACCTGACACTTCCCAAACATCTTTCCTCAAACATTACTGCTCATTTGCTGCATTAAATAAACTCTATCTTCGCGGCACTTTAACCCACAATGGCTTCTAACTTTTAAACCTTTCCAAAGGTCATCTTTATCGATCCGTCAACATTAGGAATCCTGATTCGATCTTAAATCACTGCACCATACGATATCTGACAGTTGTATTTCCAATATTATTTCACAATATCTTGCCATAAAGGAAAATTATAGCAGATTGTAACACCAACAAACTTAGTACGTTCAATCAGGACCACGACACCCTCTCGTAAAAGAAAGCTCCACCACGCTTGCAAATAAAAAGTCTCATTACCTCCACCAGCCCTCATCTGACTATTCTTATTCTGACTACCCTTCCTCGGCCGGGAATAGATACTGAATCCCTAGATTGCACACTAAGTAAACCTCCCTTCAATTCATTCACTGCCCCGACGTGCGGGCAAACATCCTACCATCACACCAATAATGCGGAATAATTGCTCATAAGCATCGCGACAACCTGTGCTTAACCTCAAGGCTCTTAGAAGTTCTGTCACTGAGCAGAACATTAGAATATCCTTCCATAAGGCGACTATATTAGTCTAATCAACTATACCGGGAGAATCATCACGCACCACATTTGTAGTGCCATTACAATCTTTTAATTTTTGATTTATAACAAGTGCTCGCATAAGATTGAATATGAAGAAATCAAAGCCATAAGGCTCAAAGGAATTGAACTGCACGATAAGGAAATCAATAAGGGAAGTACTCCTAACAGCCCTGTAGCCTCTCGAGTAAAAGTACAGACGTCTCCGTACCGATCCATGAGACTCTACTAGACTTTCTCATGACTCGTGAGACGGATGGGAACCTAGTGGTCTGATACCATATTGTCACGACCCAAAATTCACAAAGGGTCGTGGTGGCGCCGGACATCTCTGTCAGGCAAGCCAACTAAATTATCAATTAAATTCTCTTTTAATACATTTGAAAATCTAGGATATTTCCTTCCATTTTCATAATTAAAATTATCTCTAGTTCAATTCAAATTAAGTAACAACTACTAGTACACATCTTTAAAAAAAAAACCATCCTAGAACCCGGTGTCACAAGTGCATTAGCATCTATTGATAAGGAAAATAAAATACAACATCTGTATGAAATACATTGGACAGGGAATAAATATAAAAATGCTAAAAGGAACTACACTAGATGCGGGTCGCCTCGAACAATGCAGCTCACCTAGTCCCAGAATCATAAGCGCTGCTACGCCCAATAGGCCGCTAGTGGTATATATATACATGTTCAACAAAAATGTACAGAAGTATAGTATGAGTACATAATCAACGTACACTCAATGAGTATCCCGCCTAATCTCGAAGAAGTATAGAAGAGATGGCCAACTTCGACACTCACTAGAGGTCAACTAACAATATTCTAGGAATGTGAGTGAAATAATGGATTCATACAGTAGTTGTACTTCGCGAAGCCAGAAAACAGGTAAACACCTTCAACAAATAATCAGGGGCTTTGAAGGTTTATTCATTATTATTTCATCAGTTTATATCAAGCCACAAAGGATAAATTTCACGTTTAAAAAACCTCAAGCGACAAATAACATGCGGAAATCACACCGAGGCGACGGCCCGATCCAACAAGAATGTAAACTGTGCACTTGTCGAGGGTCGACGGCGCACATATAGATGCATCTATTTAATCTGCCGAGGCGTTCGGCCCGTTCCAAAATAAACACACACAGACAGACAGTCCGTCAAGAAGTCAACATGGAGCAATTATCCAAGAAAGGCCAATTCTCTTTAATAATTCTAGAAAACGAAGCTTAAGTCTTTTTAGAAATCTATTTATTAAATTAATGTGATTTAAGCAATTCCAGCCATCAATGGGTTCACAATTATTCCAAATATAACATGATTTTGGGTCCTAGACTACCCGAAAAATAGCATAATAGTAGCTACGCATGGACTCTCGTTACCTCGTGTGCATGTAGCCCCCACAAATAGGAGCACGTAACCAATTTAACTCACCTATGGGGTAAATTCCCCCTCACAAGATTAGAAAGGAGACTCACCTCGCTCCGAAGACTCATAACCGGCACTCTACATTCTTCCGAAGGCTCGAACCAACGCACAATGCTCCAAAACTAGCCAATGGACATACAAAGCCATTAATATTTGCTCAATTAAACTTTACAACCCAATTTGTAACAATTCCTAGTCCCGAACGAAAAGTTGACAAAAATGCCCTTGGGCCCACGTGCCCGGAATCTGAAATTTCTCGAAGATAAAGTTTACCCATGAACTCACGAACTCAAATATATGATTTTCTCTTAATTACAAACTCAAAATCATGGTCAAAATTCAAGAACATTAATTTTCTAGGTTTTCCCTCAAACCCCAAGTTTTTCTACAATTCTCATCCCCAAATCCATGTATAAACCTTGTATTTAACCCAAAGCTAGCATAAATTACTTACCTCATGACAAGTGATGAAAATGGCGCCTCAAAGCTGCTCCCCTTCGACTGTAATGGAAGAAAAATACGGTTGGAATGAACTCAACCCCGAATTTTAAAAACCTCACTTCCCCAGTCATTTCCGCTTCTGCAGAATCATTTCCGCCTATGCGGTTCCGCTTTTGCGGTCAAAAATGCCGCTTCTGCGGTCCTGGGCTCCAGACCAATTTCCACTTCTGTGGACGGCACACCGCATATGCGGTTTCGCTTTTGCGATCCTGGGCTGCTCCACCTCAAGCCGCTTCTGCGGCTTCTTCTTCGCTTCTGCATGGCCGCTTCTACGGTCCCATATACGCAGAAGCGGAAATAACAGAAGCAGCAACCCCAGCCCCTTCTTCAAACTCCGGACTCGATCCATTAACCATCTGAAATCCACCCGAGGCCCCCCGGACCTTAACCAAACCTTCCAACCAACCCCAAAACACGTTATAGACTTGCTCGAAGCCTCAAATCACATCAAACAATGCTAAAATCATGAATTACTCCCCGATTCAAGCTTTTTGAACTTTAAAACTTCAAACTTCTATTTCCGATGTTTAGACCTATCAAATCATG
Source organism: Nicotiana glauca (assembly GCA_026770625.1). Classification (NCBI taxonomy): domain Eukaryota; kingdom Viridiplantae; phylum Streptophyta; class Magnoliopsida; order Solanales; family Solanaceae; genus Nicotiana; species Nicotiana glauca. Next base: position 332,334 of record MU677761.1, read on the forward strand.
TCTGATTGACCTCAAATTTTGCGCACAAGTCATATTTGACATTACGAACCTATTCCAACTTCCGGAATCGGGTTTCGACCTCGATATCAAAAAGTCCACTTCCGGTCAAACTTCTCAAAAACCTTAAAATTTCTATCTTTAGCCAAGTGGCTCCAAAATGACCTATGGGCCTCCGAATTCAGTTTCGATCACGCCCCCAACTGTAGAATCACCGTACGGAACTATTGACATGCTCGAAATCCCAAACGGACATTGATAACACTAAAGTGCACTTCACACAAAACTTATGAAATTTCTTCCAAAATGCCAACTTCCACAACAGGCGCCAAAACACTCCCAGGTTATCCAAAACTGAATCCGGGCATATGCCCAAGTCTGAAATCATCATACGAACCTGCTGGAACCTTCAGATTCTGATTCCGATGTCGTTTACTCAAAAATCCAATCCTAGTTCATTATTTCTACTTTAAGCTTCCGAAATGAGAATTCTCTTCCCAAATCAACTCCGAACTTCCCGAAATTCAATTTCGACCACGCATACAAGTATTAACACATGAAATGAAGCTTCTCATAGCCTTAGACTGTTGAACGACACGCTAGGGCTCAAAATGACCAGTTGGGTCGTTATAACACATTTTGATCACACTCCTAAGTCCCAAATCATCTCCCGAAGCTATTCGAACCGTCAGAACTGACATCCGAACCCTCTAACACATAAGTCAACATCTAGTTGAATTTTCAAACTTAAGCCTTCTAAAAAGAGACCAAGTGTCTCAAACCTTCTCAAAACCTTTCTGAACCCGAGCTAAACAACCCGATAACATATAAAACCAATAATTAAGGCAAATAGAAGTAGAAATGGGGAAAATGGGGCAGTAACTCATGAGAGGACTGGTCGGGTCGTCACACACACACACATATGCTAGGTGACGGGCATGTGGACATTCACCCGTAGGGATGGCGACTAGGTACATCCTGAGGCAACTGTAGAGTGACATATTTTTATACTCTATATGGTTCTTATGTGTTTTAGAAATGATTTTTTTTAACTTGGGATAAATGCCATGTTAGGGGCCTTGTGCCATACTGTTTGGACCCTCAGGGGCATTTTAATGTTATTTTCACATTGTTTTGATAGGGATCATTATCCTCAGTAATGGTTTATACCTTTTTATTGTTAAAACTTGTTCCTCACTCTATTTTGAATATCTATGAAAGTGTTTTTGGGCTGAGTTCCCTGAGTTTACACTGAGATGCCCGAGTGGCTTGTGAGGCTGATGAGTGAGTGAGGCCGAGGGCCGGATTATGAGGATAGATATGGATCGGACTGCACGTCTCAACTTTGTGTGTGTATATATATATATATATATGGACCGGGATGCACACCACAGCGATACAGCGCTTGGGCTGTAGGAGCCCTTTCGGAGTCTGCACACCCCTAGTGAGCGCAGTCAGCTATATACTTATGGATCGGGCTGCACGCTACAGCGATTATTATGAGATATCTATGTTGGATTTTATGGAAAATACTGTATTCACTCTTTTTTATACTGAGCCTCAATTGAAAATATAGAATAAATGTTTTAAACAACCTTTTCATTGAAACTGGAGTTTTAATTGGATGTTCAGAATTCATCTACTGATTTGAATATTGCTATTTCCTCTGAGAGTTTTATGTCATGATATATTTATGATTTTTAAATGCTCATCACTGCACTCAACCTTTATTTATAATTGTTACTTAATGAGTTGGGGTACTCACGTTACTCCTATCACCTTGTGTGCAGATCCAAGTGCCAGAGCATCCGAGTGAGAGCTATCTCTTGCCTTCATAGCATTTTAGAGATCGCGAGAAAGCTGAATGGCATCCGCAGCCCTGCCTTTTCCTTCCTATCCTTTAGTATTATCTATTTCAGTCTTATCTTATATTGAGTAGATAGTGTCAGATTGTATATTTTAGGGTCTCATGACTAGTGACACCGGGATCGAGCAGTGTGTGCTATTTTGCTTATTTGTTTCCGTGTTATTTTGAAATATTTAAACTAAAGATTTTGTTCACTTTTGATTTGTAAATGAATTAAGAAAAAGACCTTTATGTTATATGTGTTGAATCTGCTGGCCTAGCCTAGTACCACAATAGGCGCCATCATGACTAGGGTGGTTTGGGGTCATGACAAGTTAGTAACAGATCCTAGGTTACATATGTCTCACGGGTCATAAGCCAATTTAGTAGAGTCTCAAGGATCGGTATGAAGACGTTTATACTTATCTTCAGGAGGCTGCAGAACTTTTAGAAAAAAATATCATATTCTTGAAATTACTGTCATGCGAATCTATTGATTTTAGTACTAAACTTCTGTTATTCTTTTCTCTCACAGATGGTGAGGCCATGTGCTACCAGTCAAGATGCATGACTACCAATTGGGGCCACTAGAGGCCGAGGATGCGGTCGAGGCCGTAGTAAAGGTAGGGGTGTAGCCCGTACAGAAGATGGGTCAGCACGTGCAGATCCACCAATCACCCCAGTTCATGATTAGATTCTAGTGGGGGATGCTGCAGTGGGCTAGCTCGGCAACCCGTTGTGCCTATTGTTATTCTGGGTCCTCAGGAGACCTTGGCTCAGATATTAACCGTGTGCACTAGTCTTGCCCAGGCGGACTGTAACAACCCAACCGGTCATTTTAAACTTTTGCACTTTGATCGCTAGTTCTCAGGCATGAATTTCCCCATGTTGGGTATAATGACTAATATAGATCACTGGTTTTGGTTTTCTGGAAGATTTGGAATGAATTTGAAAGAACAATTTCAGTTGGAAGCTTTCAATTTGAAAGGTTTGACCGAGGCTTAACTTATTTATATATGAGCTCAGGTCGGAGTTTGTATGATTTGGTTAGCTTCTTTAGATGATTTTTGACTTAGGAGTATGATCTGAAATGATTTTGGAGGTCCGGTGAAGAATTAGGCTTGAATTGGCGAAGTTAGTGTTTTGGCGAACTCCGATTGATCGGTGAGATTTTGATCCGAGGGTTAGAATGGAATTTCGAGAGTTGTTATAGCTTCGTTATGTGATTTGGGATGTGTGTGTAAAATTTCAGGTCATTCAGTGGTGATTTGGTTGGGTTTTTGATCAAATGCGTGTTTCAGAAGTTTTTAAAGAAATTAGGCTTGAATTCGGTGAGAATTGATGATTTTAGTGTTTTTTGATGTGTTTTAACGATTGTATCAAGGTTGAATGATGTTTTAGGATGTGTTAGCACTTTTGGTTGAGGTCACAAGGGCCTCGGGGTGATTTCGGATGGCCATCGGGATGATTTTTGGACTTGGTGAAATTCTAATATTGCTGGTATCTGGTGTTTTTGCATCTGCGGAAGAAGGGCCACATATGCGGTCCTGCAGATGTGAGAGGTAGGTTTGCATGTGTGAGTTCTTGGAAGGTTGGCTGTTTCCATAGGTGCGGGCTTAGGGCCGCATTTGTGATGCCACAGATGCGGTAGATGAGTCGCAGAAGCAGTTGTTGGCTTAATGAAGATCCGCAGAAGTGGGGGGGTAACCGCAGAAGCAGTAGCCGTAAATGCGGCAAAGGAACCGCAGATGCGAAAATCACTGTTCAGAGAAGGGTTTTAAAGCTCATTTTGTTCCACGAGCTTAAGTTCATTTCCACCATTTTTTATCAACCTTTAGAGCTCCTGGACCGAAATTGAAGGGGATTTCGACTAGGTGTGATTGGAGGTGAGTTCTTTGGCCTGAATACATGATTTAATGGTACAATTAACATGGAAATTTGTGGAAATTCATCAAAAGAGGGTAAAGTTAGGGCTTGGAAATTTGGTATTTCAAAGTGGAATTTGAGGGATCAAATGGACTCCGATTTTGGTAATTTTGATATGTATAGACTAGTGGTGAGATAAGGAATCCGGTGATGTTAATTTTTTGATTTTTCGAGAAGTGGGCCCGGGGATCGAGTTTTGAAAATTTCATGATTTTTGATATTTTTTGAGTCTTTTCTATTGGGTTATGTTCCCTTAGACTATTGTGACGTATTCAATGTGATTTTGATCAGATTCGACGTGCGAGGAGGTCAATTTGCAAGGCAAGGTCATAACGAGCTAGGATTTTGGCCGGCTTGAGGTGATTAATGATGGTAAATGATATCCTGAGGGTTTGAAACCCCGAATTTGCACAACGTAGTGCTATATTTGTAACGACCCGATCGGTCATTTTGAGCTCTAGCGCATCGTTCAGTAGTTGGAAGTCATGAACAACTTCATTTCAGGTATATTGACTTGTGCGTATGGTCAGAGTTGAATTTCGGGAAATTCAGAGTCAAATTGGAAAGAAAATTTTCATTGCGGCAGCCTTAAGTTGAATAAAATGGCTAAGATTGGAATTTTGAGTAAACGACCT
>MU677765.1:0-103654 GCA_026770625.1 Nicotiana glauca
GGATAATTACTTATTGGATTTGTGTTAACTAACATATGGCATGAACTAACGCGTGTGGATATGGGTTATAATAGATAGTTTCCCTATTAATAAAAGTGATGGCTGAATGGCTATGTGATGAGTATGATGTGACTGCGAGATGTGTTCATATGATTTGGGTGTGAAGAGGAGGGTCTAATTGAGGGTAGAAAGAACTATTAGGTTCTTGATTTCCATCTTGATCTGATGCATAGCCCGAGTCGTGGTGTGTTTAAGTATTTTTTTCATGTTGTCTAGCTGGGAAGTGAAGTAGATTTTATGTTGTGAAATGAGTTCAGACTCATGAAGATTAAGTGATTGTGTAATGTTTACAACGGCGGAAGGGTATAAAGAGATGTTAGTTTGAGGCGAAGCAGGTGAGTTATCTCCTGCAGAGTGTTCTGAAGTTGTGTGATCCTTATGCTGCTGTTGGAAGATCTTTGTTACCAGTGAAATATATGTGTTTCAATTTGAATTTGGGTCGCTTAAGAGAGTGGGCTTGACTGTTACAAAGGTAAATGCGAGATTTGCAGAAAATTTGAAGTACTAGATGGTTTGTGTTACAAGGGCTTATGAAGGATTTAGTTTACTCTCACCACGATATTATGCCAGTAATAGAGTAGATGCCTTATGAGTTATTATATGTTTTGATCTATGGCTTTGATCCAAGTGGGAGAGTTTGCTATTGATTAGTTGATTGCATGGTTATGTGCTGTATTTGTTCCAGTTAGAGACGTACCAGCAAATCAGTTATGGCTTATGGAGGTTGAGACCGTGGATGGCTCAAGTAAAGGAAATTTCAATAAAGGTTTTGTTATGCTGTATGGGCATATGAGAATCAAAGAGTGACTTGAATTGTTATGAGTAAAGGGCGTACGGTGTATAGAATAGGAAGTTTCTTGGTTGCATTAAGGTGAGGTTACATTCTGCATTGTTAGAGTGCTATTGGGGCACATGTCGTCCTGTCCATTTGATCGATCTAATTCTAGTCTGAGTAGAGTGGATGACTCTCAAGAATGGTTCTCATGGGTTCAAGATTTTACGTATAATAGTTGGAGATTTTCAGGTTGTATATTTAACTAGAAAATGAGGTTTGCATTGGAGTGTGTCAATACCTGTGGTATTTCTATATCATTATGGATTCTACACATCAGTATCAGGAAGGTGAAGGTAATGGCTTTAGATTTGCATGAAGTCTCTTCAGGGAAAGTATTTTGAATGTGGTGCTTTTGGGGATATTTTAGAGAGTAGTCAGCGACTTATGAACCGTATGACAGTACGTCTTTATACTTGGGTCTCGTGTGGCGATTTTGGGTTAAGGATTATGGTGCTATAGTGAGACAAAGTATCAAGTTAAAGGTAAATTAGAAGGAACTTGGACAGATAGGATAGCTTGGTAGTAGGCCAGGGCGGTATGGTATGGGTATGATTAGTTCTTTGGGTGTTCATGAGGTAATAAGTTTCTATAGGTGTTTCACGGCAATGTTCTTGGGTTTTAATGGCTTGCATAATTTGGTTGGGTTATAAGGATTGAGTCCTGATGGTTTAGTTTTGTGCAAATGGAATTCAGAGAGTTGTTGATGGTTTCTACCACAGTTGGTGATGTATATTTCCTACGAGCGTGAAGAGCATGCGATGTGTAGTGATTTTATTCTAGATGGGATCAATGGAAAGTTCTTGGCTAGTTGAGTACGTAGTTGCTTGCGGCTTGTAATAGATATGAAGTTCTCATGTTTATCATAGGATGGTATGCTAAATGCGGTATGTTATGTAGGATTTAGATTTGCATGTGTAAGGTCACAATTTAGTTTTGAAAGGAAGGTCACAAATTCTTAGGTAGCGTGGACAGTTTTTGATGACTAGATAACTGAGATCAGTAATTGGTGTGGCTTGATGAGGGTATACATGTTATAAAGGGCAATGTGTTTGAGTTGAGGATCCTTCATTAGTATTGCAGCACTCTCTTGTTGGATCGACTACTGATATTCGAGTTTGCTTGGTGGCAAAGAAGAATTATAGGAGTACCTCACATGGAATGATTGTGTATTAGAGGGGTACTGTATATTTGGACGGTAGAGTTGGGATAAGATATGGTGATTCGTTTGTTATATGGATTTGGAGACTGGTAGTTCTCATAAACAAGTTAGGTCGTAGTTGTGAACCGCATACATCGGTCTTGTGTGGTGACTATTGGAGGTTTGGAGTCCAGAGTTGATCCTTGTTTCTTAGTATGCTAGATTTTGGTGTGATATTAGGTATGGACTGGTTTTCTCCATGTCGTGTTATTCTTGGTTGTTGCACTAGGACGACAATATTGGCTATGCCAGAAATGCCACGTATTGAGTGGCGAGGTTTGACGGATTATGTTCCCAGTAAGATGGTTTAATTTTTGAAGACCCGGCAGATGGCTGGGAAGGGTTGTCTTTCTTAGTTGGACTTCGTGATGGAAGTTAATGCGGAGACACCTACCATTGATTCAGTTCCGGTAGTGAGGGATTTTCCGGATGTGTTTTCTGCTGCCAGGCATATTGCCGAGCATGGTTGTTGATTTTTGTATTGATTTGGTGTCGGGCACCATACCATATGGCACCGGTGGAGTTAAAGAAGTTGAATGAGCATCGTCAGGAACTCTTTTGTAAGGGGTTCATTGGTAGGCCAATATGGACGTGTGTTCTGACATAAGTTGGCTTGGTTGACTCCGAGTTGTATTGTTGAGGGATGTGTTGATTCGATTGTCATTGACCTTATTAGTGGTCTGGGGAGATCTATGAGTTACCCTTTAGTATTGCGAGACATTGGGATTTGTTGGTTATAGGCACATGTGTGCGGGTTTATTGGGGTCTCTCAATGGAATTCGCGTGGGAAGAGTAATGGGTATTGCTCGGTGGATGACGTATTGGTTGTGTCATTTTGGGTTTGTGTAATGTTATGTCAATTGCTTCGCCGTGGTTATGATGATTTTTTTTGCTTCTAGACGTAAATTGCGCGTGGTTGCCTATTTTGAGCATAGTGACATGAGGTGTTTGATGTAGACTAGCGTTTGGATGGGGTCGCGCATTATAGAAAAGTTATGTGGAGGTATGACCCTTCAGATTAGATTCGTGTAATTCTATTTCTATGATATGTGATGGGTTCTCAGCATTGTGTGTAGTGGTACTTGTGAGCTTGCAGTACAGCTCTCTCATTTGAGTCATTTTCATGATTTGAGTACGTTTCGATTGCTGGTTATTGGTGTGCAGATTGCACGAGTTGTGGTTTTAGATTGTGTTGATGGGTTATGTCACCAGAGTAGTTTATGGATTAGAGGAGATCATTGCAATCTAGAATGAATACGGACGGATTTGGTTTCAGCATGTTGAAGGATAATATCGATGTTCGGCTTAGAAATTTGCTATGGTCCTTACCAGAAGAAGTGGCTCCACGAATGGTTAATCTGAGGAATAGTTATGGCTTTCTATGTGATTCATTTATCATGGGTAGTATACGGAAGTGTTGGGATGAGGCTTCATTTTATAAGAGGCTTATTATCAATATTCGATTGTTTTGAGCAACCGTTGGGATTAGAAGTTATCGCTATGAGTGTTTCAGTTATGTGGTATATCATGTAATTGCATCTGAGGTTGCAAGTATGGTTTATTATAGCTTGTTCGTGCTTATTCAAAGTATAGGTGTGAGATTCTGATCTTGTAGAGGGTTTTGGAAGTGGAAATGTGATTCTAAGGTTTACGGGCTAGGTTGGGTTGCGAAATTTTAGTTACATTATGTTATCGGACCTATATGACGTAGGGTGATGTGGGATCTCAGGTATGTGCATGGTAAGGTTACACAGTGATTTGATGCTCTTCAAAACAACTCTGGACACATTTGAGGATGAACGTATGTTTAAGTAGGTGAGGATGTAATGACCCGACCGGTTGCTTTGAGCTTTTGCACTTTGCTTGCAAGTTTATAGGCCTGACTAGCCCCGTGTGATGTATTATGACTTATGCAACTCATCGATTTTGCTTCTCGGGGTAATCATAATGGATTTGGAAGGACAATTGTCCGTTTGAAGCTTAAAATTTGTAAGGTTTGACCAAGTTTTGAATCGTTAGTATATGATCTCAGATTTGAATTTTTATGATTTGGTTAGCTCCATTAAGTTATTTGGGACTTAGGAGCGTGATCGAAATGTGTTTTGGAGGTCCGGAGTAGATTTAGGCTTGCATTGGTGAAGTTGAAATTTTGGCGATTTCCGGTTGATAGATGAGATTTTAATATAGGGGTGAGAATGGAATTACGAGAGTTGAAGTAGGTCCATTTTGTCATTTGGGATGTGGTTCAAGTTTTCAGGTCATTCGGACGAGGTTTGATAAACTTTGGATCGAAAGTGGAATTTGGATGTTTTTGGAATTCTTAGGCTTGAATCCGAAGCCAATGTGGTGTTTTGATGATGTTTTGAGCATTCTGAAGGGTGGCACAAGTTTGAATGAGGTTATAGGATATGTTGGCATGTTTGGTTGAGGTCCCAAGGGCCTCAGGTGAGTTTCGGGTGGTTGAATGGATCATTTTATGTTGAAAAAGTTGCAGACAAACTACTGTTGGTGTTGCAGGCTTTTGGCCTTTGCGTTCACAATGGATGTCCCGTATTCACGAAGGATTAGGATGTGAGGCCGTAGAGCTGGCCTTCGCATCCACGAAGGTTGTCCCGCATTCATGAATGGCTGAGGTTAGTGGTCATCGCATTCGCAAGGTTTTTGCAGCGTTCGCATAGAGGAAGTGGAATAGCTGGGACCACAAGGCATTTGTTCTACATGTTCGCATAGTAGGCATCGCGTTTGCTAAGAGATGAGTCAGTTATGCATCATGTTTGTGAGCGGGTCCTCACGTTCATGTAGAAGGAATTTTGTTGAGTGAATCTTTGTGCTTCGCGAACGCGAGGGTGCTGCGGCGTTCGCAATGAAGAAAATATCTAGGCAGACATTTTATATTTAAAAATCGAGGGTTTAAGTCCAATATCACAAAAGCCATAGGAGAGCTCGGGGAATGTGAAACTTGAGGAGATTTTCAGTGGAGCAATTAGGGTAATTATTCTTCAGTCATATTTGGTTTAATTCAATGATTAAGTCTTGAATTTCATCACTAAATTAGAGAAATTAGAGTGGAAATTGTGAAAAATGGAAGAAAAGTTTGAAAATTCCATTGGGGATTTGAATTGGCAATTGAAGTCGGATTTTGATGAATTTGGTACGGGTAGACGAGTGAGGGAATAAGGATTATAATTTTATGGTTTTTTATTGAATTCCGAGACGTGGTCCTCGGGGCCGGGTTTGGCCAATTTCGGGATTTTTGGTGTAAATTAGATATTTTCGAGTGGGCTTAGTTCCCTTAGCATATTTTGATGGTATGAATTTGCTTTTGGCTAGATTTGGAGCATTCGGAGTCCGATTCGAGAGGTACAAGTCATCGCGGGCTAGAGTTTGGACCGGATTAAGGTAAGTAATGATTGTAAATGTTTGTCCTGAGGGTATGAAACCCCACATTTCACATCGTTGGGCTACTTTGAGGTAACGTACAAGCTAGATGATGGGTGTGGGATTGTGCACCGTTGGGATTGTAACTTAGTCTGTCCCATATGACTGTTAAGTCACGTATTTGACTGAACACCGTTTGATATCATTATGTTATTGAAATCTATTTGTTTTGGGCTGAATGCCATATTTGGGCTTCGTGCCAACTGTTTTGGACCCTTAAGGGATTTTTACTACTATTTCTCACTGTTTTGACTTTGCATTTGTACTCAATCATGCTATATTCTACTATTTTATAACTCAGTCATATTTACTACATTTTGATATTTATATGATATTTTGGGCTGAGCATCATGTTTTACTATTGCCCGAGTGGCTTGAGAGATTTCTAATTGAGTGAGGCCAAGGGCCTGTATTGTGAGGATACTGTGGAATCGGGCTGCATGTCGCAGTAGTGTTCTACTAATTCATTATTATGAGACCGGGGGCTTGATTTGTTACACCACGAGGTGTCTTGATATGAGGCCGAGAGCCTGTTTGATTATGCCATGAGATGACTTGTTATTGTGCTTTGGCTATAAGGATCCCCTCCCAGAGTCTGTACACCCCAGTGAGCGCGGGTACCCAGTGTGAGTGATATGATTTACCCAAGGGGCTGTTGCCATTTCATATTGTTGCCTGAGGGGTGGTTCTCTATTTATGTTATGCCCGAGGGGCTGATTACAAGTAATTGTGAGGTAGACGGAGGGGCTAGTTCTATTGATATTATGCCCGATGGGCGCTTTGTGGTACATGTTTTGCCCGAGGGGCTATTTATATTTCTATCATTTTTACTCACTGTCTTATCACTCGTTTGAAACTATTGAAGTTCTTTTAACCGATAATTGTGCATGATTTACGAAGTAAAAGATTTCTGTATTGTGTTGGAAATGTCCTGCACTTGTTGTAGCATTTTGACGTGGTTTACATGTTTTATTACTGCTTAGCTTTCATTTACTTTTATTACTTACTGAGTTGGCGTACTCACATTACTCCCTGCACATTGTGTGCAGATTCAGGTATTTCTGAACCCGGTAGTGTGTGTTGATTTCTTAAAGGCAGAGTCATCGGAGTTAGCAAGGTAGTTGACCGATGTTTGGAACCCTGCTCTTCTCGCTATTGTTTTCCTAAGATTTTTTTAGTATATTTTTCAGAATCTTCAGTGTATTTAGACCTTAGTAGATGTTCATGACTTGTGACACCTTGATGTCGGGCTTGTGCATTTATTCCACACAGTTCATTTGGACTTACATTATGAGATATTCTTAAAAATGACTTTTATTGAAAAATGGTTAATTCGGGAGTTGTGTCGGCTGGCCAAGTTTCACGATAGGCGCCATCACAACCGGGTCGGTTTTAGGGTCATGACAAGAATTGAACTATTAACTTTGCATTGTCTTGAATAGTTTAGCTACAATCTAGGGTTTAGGATTTGTTCTTGTGAATCGAACTTTTAGGGTATGGGTTGAATTTTTAGGACATAAATTGAACTTTTAGTTTATGTTTAAACTCGTATGATATAAATTGAACTTTTAGTTTATGTTTAAACTCGTAGGATATGAATTGAACTTTTAGTTTTTTGAATTAGTACTTGTGAATTGAACTTGTAGGATATGAATTGAAGTTGCATGATATAAATTGAACCTTTTGGCTATGGGTGGAATTTTTAGAATATATATTCAACTTTTATTTTATGTTTAAACTTGTAGGGTATAAATTGAACTTTTAGTTTATGTTTAAACTCGTAGGATACGAATTGTACTTTAAATTTTTAGGATTTATTCTTGTGAATTGAACTTTTAGGATATGAATGGAACTTGTAGGATATAAATTGAACCTTTTGGGTATGGGTTGAATTTGTTGGATATAAATTGAACTTTTTGTTTATGTTTAAACTCATAGGATGTAAATTGAACGTTTAGTTTATCTTTAAACTCGTAGAATATGAATTGAACTTTTAGTTTTTAGGATTTCTTCATGTGAATTAAACTTTTAGGATATGAATATAACTTCTAGGATATAAATTGAATCTTTTGGGTATGGGTTGAATTTTTAGGATATAAATTGAACATTTAGTTTATGTTTAAACTCGTAGGATATATATTGAACTTTTAGTTTATGTTTAAACTCATAGTTTAATTTGTTCTTGTGAATTGAACTTTTAGGATAAAAATTGAACCTGTTGGATATGAATAGAACTTTTAGGATATAAATTGAACTTTTAGTTTATAATTAATTATATTTAATGCAATTTAATTTTTGATGTAATTAGGAAAAATGATTATCTTGAATTAACTAAAAAAGATTTAATTAATTTATAATTGTAGAATAAATTAATTTGTTCTTGTTTTATTTGTATAGATGGAACATCGTACTCGGATGTAGAATAGGAATTATCCTAATCGACGGGGATTGCAAGAGGATTTTGTAGAATGGGTTGATGACTTTATTAGACATGCAATGCCACTTCCACCATGCCAAAGTTAAGGAGTAATTAGGTGCTCTTGTGTTAGGTGCGATTGTATGAAGTTTAAAAAATCGGAGGAAGTTAAGCTTCATCTTTATAGGAAAGAGTTTATAGAGAATTACTTTATGTGGAGTCATCATGGAGAGATAGATGGTACCCGTGGGATACTTCATAACATGGTTGTTGGTGAAAGTAGTAGGTCGGTGGAGAATACAAATCTTGATTCTAGAGTTTCGGATATGGTTGCAGATGCTTTTGGGATGCACTTCGGGGATGAGCCCAATGGAAATGTTGAACAAACTCCTAATGATGATGCAAAATATTTTTATGAAAAGTTAGAGGAAGCTAGTCATCCACTATGTGAAGGAATTCCACACTCTGAGTTGTCTGTTGGAGTTAGATTACTAAGTATCAAATCTGATTCGCATATTTCTCAAGTAGCCATTGACTCTTTCACTGATCTTATGAGTGAACTAGTTGACCATAATATTAACTTACTTGGTGATTTTATAAGGAAAAGAGATTGGTTTCTAAGTTAGGACTTTCGTCAATGAGAATTGATTGCTGTGAAGATGGTTGCATGTTATATTATAAAGATGATGCATCTTTAGAAAGTTGTAAATTTTGCGAAAAGTCTCGTTTCAAGAGGCTTTCCAGCAGGAATATAGTTGTTGTCATGGTGATGCATTATTTACCTCTTATACCCAGGTTAAACAGGTTATATGAGTCGATGAATTATGTCCTTATATAAGATGACACTTTGAAAATAGAAGACCACCTGGTGCTATGTGTCATCCTTTAGATGGAGAAGCTTGGAAACACTTAATAGGACATATCCAGATTTTGGTAGTGAACCAAGGAACATTCGGTTAGGTTTGTGTGCGGATGGCTTTACTTCTTTTTTTATATCTGCGACAACATATTCATTTTGGGTTGTCTTTCTTATACCTTATAATCTAACACTTTAGTTGGGTATGACTAGTCCATATATATTATTAAATTGTATTATCTCTGATCCACGTAATCCAAAAAGTTTGATTGATGTATATTTGCAACCTTTGACCGATGAGATAAAACAATTGTGGTATGATGGTGTTGAAACATATTATATATCACCAACAGAATTTCAATTTTCATGCTAATTTAATATAGACTATCAACGATTTGCCTGCGTATGGAATCTTGTCTGGGTGGATGATTGTTGGGAAGCTAGATTGTCCTTACTGCATGGAAAATTGTAAAGAGTTCACTTTGAAACATGGTTGAAAGCAATCATGGTTTGATTGTCACAGTCAATTCTTGCATGATGATCACGAGTTTAGAAGGATGAAAAATGCATTCAAAAATAATAAAGTGGAATATGATACTCCAGCTCCGATACTTTCAGGTGAGGAAATTTGGGGAGGGTCAAAAACTTCAGTAAAGTTACTGAGGCTCCACCTTATAGATTCCCTGGATTTGGTGTTACTCATAATTGGTTGAAACAGAGTATATTTTGGGAGTTACCTTATTGGAAGGATAATCTTCTTCGACACAACCTTTATTTCATGCATATTGATAAGAATTATTTTGACAATTCGTTTAACACAATGATGGATGTTAAAGGTAAGACAAAGGATAACCTGTAGGCTAGAATGGACTTACAAGAATATTGCAGGCGGCCTAAATTATACTTACAGACAACAAAGAATGGTAAGGTGTTCAAGCCCAAATCAAGTTACTCATTCACTTTGGAGGAAAGACGACAAATTTGTAATTGGGATACAAAATTAAATATGCCTGAGGGTTATGCATCGAATCTTGGAAAAAAAGAAGATATGAAGGTAGGGAAGTTCAGCCATTTGAAAGTCATGACTGTCATGTTTTTATGGAGACCTTAGTGCCGATTGCATTTTGTGGTTTGCTTGAAAGAATCTAAAAACCCAACACATATATTAGTTTATTTTTCAAAGACTTGTGTTCTACGACATTAAGGGAAGAAAACCTACCTCGGATGGATCAGAACATTTGTGTAACTTCTATTAAGATGGAAAAAATATTTCCATGTGGTTTATTTTATATGATGGAACACCTTCCAATCCACCTTGAACACGAGGCACGACTTGGAGGGCCTGTTCAATGCAGATAGATGTATCCCTTTAAGAGGTAATATTATAAGTTTGATGTAATATTTTATTTTATTTGAATAATTTTGGCTAACATGACATTATGTAGGACAATTGGCAAATGCAAATAATTTGTTAAGCAGAGGAATGAGATTGAAGGATCTATATGCGAAGCCTATCTTGCAAAGGTAAATGCACATTTTTGTTTTTATTATTTTGAGAGTAATATGCCACGTTCTAGGATTAGCACCAATAGGCACGCGGTCGAATGTATGAATGATCCATTATATTCACCAATGTCCATATTCAATAAACTAGGCTGATGTTCTAAAGATGTTAAAAAGAGAAGTTTGATTGATATGGAGTACAAGTCAGCTACACTTCATGTGTTTCCAAATTGTCCTAAATTTTTACCATCTCTGAAGTAAGTATTGATTTATTAGTTATCAAAATGTAAAATTTACTGTGATTACCTATTGGTGCAACTAATAAAAATATTTGATATGTTAGAATCACTTCGTGGGTCAATTTGGCCATGATGCTATATATACGAGATTTGATACGTGGTTCAAATAGTTTGTAAGTTTATCTTGATAATGTTCTAACATTATGTACGTAAATATTGTTTGTAAGTTATGCTAACATATAAATTCTTTTAACACTATGTAGGTAAATAATCCAAATAATGGTATAAATCAATTTTCGAAAGATATATCTTGGGGACCTGGGCTTCAGGTCACAACAATGTCTAAGTACGTAGTGAATGGTTATAAGTTCCATATAGAGGATTGGTTTAAAAATAAAAATAGTAACAACAGCGGGGTGTGGATTAAAGGTGGTGATGGAAACCATGTTCGAGATATTGATTATTATGGTGTGGTCAAAGAAATAATTGAACTAGAACATACAAGTTGGCCATATAAGAAATTGATACTCTTTAGATGCAAGTGATTTTACCAAAATACAACAAGAGGTACAAGAGTAAATCACCAATGCAAAATAAGTAGGTTAATCATACGAGGGAGTATGATCGCTATGATCCTTTCATAATTGCACATAACATTAGGCAATTATATTATGCTCTTTATCCATTGCGGCGAAATAAGTTCGATTGGTGAGTAGTAACAAAAACGAAGCCGGTAGGTAGGGTGAAAATCGGGAATCTGTTAGATGTTTCATATCAAAATGATATCTCCAGTCCAAATAGTGGACGATCAGTTAGAAAATGATTTGGAACATCCTGAACGCATATTGGAAGAAGTTGATATAAATGAAGTAACAATTATAGAAAATGGGGACAAAAAATTAACCGATGAAGCTCGAACAAGTGATACGAAGAATTCTCGGGCGAGGAACAATACATCAATGAGGATTAAAAAGTTGGTTTTTTAAAGAACTCTCATTTTATAGCCAGCTTATTATATGTTTTAATTTAATATGTATCATATTATGTAGATGGCCGGCAAAGGTCAAGGTAACAATGACCCTTCTAGTTTTCGAGGCCGAGAAATGGCTAGAAAGGGAAAGAGGAGGGTAGATAATAACACTTCTTCTTGTCCAATCTCTTTAGAGATGCCTATGTCTTATCCTCCACCACACGGCTATACTGAGCTACCAAAGCATCATGAGCCCTACACCTTTATCCATACACTAGGTCTTCCATCATATGGCCATAAGACTATACATCCGACATACAGTCCAACTGCCTCACAGCTATGTGGATTACAACAATCTATATCACATCCTAAGATATCACATCCACATGGATCGCATCCATCCATGTCACAGCCATTCGGGTCATAGCCACTCGGGTCAGAGCCATCAGTATCATAGCCACTTCGCATTCAACTATGTCGCAGTCACAGAGATCCTAACCATCTTCATCATCAACTCCATCTATTTCAAGCCACTGCTCGCGAGGCAGTAGCTCTAACCCCCCTATATTGTCTAAACATGCTTCTGAATGATGATGACGAGGAAGTGCATTATGATTAATATGGCAGGATCATCGTAGTCTCTGTGGGTATTTTTTTTTCTTTTTTAAGCTACCAGAATGAATGCTACTCTATTAACAATACATGGCTACTGTGATTCAAAAGAAAGTCAAGATGGAAGCGCAAATTGTAGTACAGAAGCTTTAATAATATCTTAAGTTGTGCTGGCAAAGGCAACAACTTCTTCATGTGAAGAGCTGTAAAATGAGCTCAATTTAGTTATAGCAAGTGCTTCTCCAAACAGTGATGCCCTTGTAGATTTTGTTATGTGCACTTCAACATAATCACCCATCTGTGGGTGATAGGTAATAGTTATTTGTTATTTTTGCATCTATTATTTTGTAACATTTTTAATAATATATTAATATATTTTTATTGTTAAATTGCAAGATTAAGCCGGGTAATAAGACTACGAGGATAATCACCAATGCCAATAGAAAACTTTATGATGGCCGTTATGCGACTTAAACTGATTTTCCATTCTCGCTGAAGGAGCAAATTTTTAATCAATTTAAGGTATAAATGTTCTTTTAAGCAGAATAATAATTTATATTTCTGATATTTTCATCTAATATTTAATTTTTTAAATACAGAGCAAGTGTGTATGGAAGACCTCAATAGCGCGGAAGAGGCTACAATTTTCATTATATAGCTCGCAAGAGATTGGCGAATGCTTTCTCTGATGCTAGAATGAAGAACAAGAGGCTTGGCTGGTTACATTAGAATTTATGGGATGATTTGCAAAGGCAATGAATTACCGTAGAGTTCTTAGAGAAGAGCAAAAATGTAAAGAAAGCTCGTACATCTGAGAAGGGATGCTCCTTGCACACTGGAGGTGCGATCAGCCTAGGGACAATAAAAAAAGATTAGTACGTAATTGCTTAAATTATTATACTTTTATAAGTATATCTATTCTATTTATTAACTAAATTAATTTGATTACAGGAAGAGAAGTTGGGGCATCCAATGAGATATGATGAGCTATTCAAGGAAAAACATATTGTAAAGAAGAATAAAGAGACAAATCAAGATAGGTGGTTCGAGGACTGTGCTTCGACTGCATATGTAAGCTTTCAATTTTATTTAAGTATTATAATTTACTTTTATAAGAATTTTGAAATACGGATTTAATCTGAAATAATACAGGATCGCTATCAGAGTAACATGAGCGAATTCAGTCGTAGTCATCCAACTGGTTAATCGGGCGAGCCAACCTAACCTTTGGATGAGAATGCTGAAAGAATATTATTGGAGTCTATTGGCGGTCCAAAATGGGGAAGGTATATGGGTTTCCTACTAAACAATTCCAATGCTATAAGTGTGAAATGCAATGAATAGGGATTTTCTCGCAAGGCGAGAAACTTAATAGGGAGAGTATCTCTACTATACGGGAGATAGTGACAAATCTCACATCCGAGCTAGAAGCGGCCAAGGAAAGAGAAAGGGTTAGAGATTCTCAATTACTTGGCATGCAAGCTCAGATCAGAACTCTCCTATATATTAGAGCTTTTCTGTTGCCCCGATATCGTGAGTCATCACCAGAGGGTCAGCCTCCACGAGATCGTTCCTCCCGTCCTGCTCATGATCATTCCTCCAGTCCTCCCCGTGATCATTTTTTCTGTCCTCCACAAGACCGTTCTCTATACCGTCTTGTAGATGAAATTTCA
The DNA here is from genome assembly GCA_026770625.1 of Nicotiana glauca. NCBI lineage: Eukaryota > Viridiplantae > Streptophyta > Magnoliopsida > Solanales > Solanaceae > Nicotiana > Nicotiana glauca. Next base: position 13,801 of record MU677765.1, read on the forward strand.
TCAGACGATGATGATGATGATGTAAAAAATACACTTTTATATGCTTTGAACAAGACAAATAGAACTAGTTTTGAACTTGTTGTAATTAGTTTTAACTTGGGTTGGGATTGTTTTGTTCAATTGAACTTTAATTTGTTAGTTTGAAAGTATTTATTGAATGTTTGGTTATTGTTGTATTGTTTTTGTTGTGTCGTTGTTGTTGTGTCGTTGTTGTTATTGTTGTTATTGTTGTTGTTGTATTGTTGTTATAATTCAGTTTTTGGGGATATTGGTATGTTGGCAGGTGTTGTAGCTACAAAAACATGCATTTTATGCCAAAATTAAACCCATAAAAACTTACTAAAGTTGGTCGGGTTTTAATAAAAAAAATTAATTGCATATTATCGATCAAAGTTGGTCGGTCTTTAATAAAAAAAATTAATTGCATATTACCGACCAAAGTTTGTCGGTTAATAAAAAAATAAATTCTAGAATTCAACATTACCAACCAACTTTGGTCGTTATGTTGCCTGTACTGTTGAGGATACCGACCAAAGTTGGTCGGTAATGTTTAATTTTAATTGTTTTAAAAATATATATATATTTTCAGTTACCGACCAAAGTTAGTCGGTATTTATTAATTTTAATAATTAATTATAAAACAAAAATTATATATACCTACCAACTTTGGTCACTAAAATTAAATTGACAAAATATGTTTCCGACCAAAGTTGGCCAGTAAATTATTTAAATTGTCAGATGGTTGTTTAAAGCTACCAACCAACGCTTGTCGGTAAATTCAGACAAACTTTGGTCGGTAATCCGTTCGACCATCAAAATACCGTCCACCCGTATGTGGCCGTATTTTGGTCAGTAATTGGCCATAACCGACCAAAGTAGGTTGATTTTTCTGGTCGATAATTGGCGAATTTATAGCAGTGTTAGATTACATTGGAAAAATGTGATGACCCAATAGGTTATTTGAGAACTATCTCCCTGCTCTGTGTTTTGAGACCTTCCATAGCTCAATTTGATGATTTGTGATTTACATGCTTAGTTTGTGTCATTTTCCGGAAAGTTTATATGTGATTTCTGGATTAAAATGACTAGATTGATATGGTCAAATTTTTTTATAAACGACTACAGATTGGTGTTTTGACAATCTAGTAGGTTCGTATGATATTTTTGGAGTTGTACGCATATTTGGTTGGGGCTCCAGGTGACCTGAGGCTGTTTCGGTGTATTATGCAAAAAATTGAGTTTCAAACTTGAAAATCTAGAGTTTTCATAATTAATTATTGATATTTGATGTTATGTTAATGATTTAAGATAGAGAGCGAGTTTTTATGATGTTATTACACTTGTGAGACTATTTGGATTGATGTCCGAGGTGTTTGGGTGTGTTTCAGATGAGTTTTAGGAGGTTTGGGACACTTGATGTATTGCTGGTGTGGACTGCCTTCTGGGTATTTCTGAGAAGCTTCACAAAAGAGAAGTTTGGTTTGTATTTTCGAGGGAGGGGACATTTGCAAATGCGAAGGCTTTGTCACATTTGCGATATTTGTATGGTTGAGACGCTAATCGCATTTGCGATCATTGGTTCGCTTTTGTCACGACCCAAAATTCAACTAGTTGTGATGCCACCTAACCCAACTAACTAGGTAAGATAATTAACAACTATCCAGTTTAATGAGATTTATTAAGGAAAATAAATGATAAAAAATTAGAAATTTTATACATTTTCCAAGGACTAGTAGTACAAATTACGAGCTTCTAATATTTAGAATTTACAAAGCTGGTATGAAATAAAGTACATCATTTGTTTGAAATATACATGAATGGATTGAAATTTTAAAGCTGACCAGATCAAGAGGCATCTATGACCGGAACACATGTACATCTTCAAATCTAGCTCCCCATGTACACAGCCATATCAGCATCCGATATCTACACGAAAGGTGTAGAAGTGTAGTATGAGTACAACCAAACCTATGTACTTAATAAGTAACATACCTAATCTTAGGTTGAAAGTAGTGATGAGCTAGGATAAATGTCGGAGTCCAACACTGTGACGACTCGGCCCGTCGTCACGTGAGTTAGTGCACCGTTTCCCCCATTTTCTGCTTCCTTATATCTCATCATAAGAGTCTTGGGTGAATGAGTTGAATTGGATTGGTTTTAGATGGAAACGAGACACTTAGTCTCTTTAAGAAAGGCTTATTTTAGAAAAGTCAAACGAATGTTAACTATTGAGTTATAGGGATCGGATGTGATTTCCACTGATTCGGTTAGCTTCAGGGGATGATTTTTGACTTAAGAGTGTGATCGGAATTTATTTTGGAGATCCAGTGTAGAATTAGGCTTGAATTGGCGGAGTTAGTATTTTGGCGAAATCCGGTTGGTAGGTGAGATTTTGATCCGAGGGTCGGAATGGAATTCCGAGAGTTGTCGTAGCTTCGCTAGGTCATTTTGGATGTGTGTACAAAATTTCAGGTCATTCGGAGGAGCTTTGGTCGGGTTTTTGATCAAATGCGTAATTCGGAAGTTTTAGAAGAACTTAGGCTTGAATCCGATGTAATTTGATTGTTTTGGTGTTGTTTGTGGTGTTTTTATGATTGGAGCAAGTTTGAATGACATTTTAGGATGGGTTGGCACTTTTGGTTGAGGTCTCGGGGGCCTCTGGGTGATTTCGAATTGCCATGGGATGAATTTTGGACTTGTGAAAATTCTGAAGTTTGCTGGTATCTCGCATTTCCGCATCTGCGGAAAAGGGACTGCATATGCGAATCCGCAGATGCGAGGATCTGGTCGCAGGTGTGAGTTCTTGAGGAGATTGCTGTTTCTGCAGGTGCGGGCTTGGAGCCGCATCTGTGATGCCGCAGATGCGGAAAAAAAATCGCAGAAGCGAAGGTAGAGGCCATGGTAAATTTCGCAGAAGCGAACAAGGTGCGCAGAAGCGGTGTCTGCAAATTCAGATATCTGACCGCAGAAGCGGTCCTGGGCATATTAGTGAGTTCCGCAGAAGCGGATGGAAAACCGCAGAAGCAGTAGTCACATATGCGGTAAGGTAACCGCAGATGCGAAAATGTCTATTTAGAGAAGAGTTTTAAAGCTTATTTTGTTCCGCGAACTTAAGTTCATTTCCACCATTTTTGATCGACCTTGAGAAATTTTGGGCAGAAATTAAAGGGGATTTTGACCAAGCATGATTGGAGGTGAGTTCTATTACCTAAATAAATGATTTAATGGTAGAATTAACATAGAATTTGTGGAAATTCATCAAAGGGGGTAAAGCTAGGGCTTGAAAATTTAGTATTTGAAAGTAGGATTTGAAGGGTTATTTGGGCTCAGATTTGGGAGTTTTTGGTATGTACAGACTTGTGGCGAGATGAGGAATCCAATGATATTAATTTTCTAATCTTTTGAGAAGTGGGCCCGGGGCTCGAGTTTTGCAAATTCTGTGAATTTCGATATTTTTCGAGTCTTTTCGATTAGGTTATGTTCCCTTAGCCTATTGTAACGTATTCGTTATGGTTTTGACCAGATTCGACGCACGAGGAGGTCTATTTGCAAGGCAAGGGCATAGTGAGCTAGGATTTTGGCCGGCTTGAGGTGAGTAATGGTAGTAAATGATATCCTGACGGTTTGAAACCCCGAATTTGCACAACATAGGTCTATATTGAGGTGAAACACACGCTCAATGACGAATGCGGGGTTGTTTACTACTGGGGATTGTGACTTGGTCCGTCACATTTGATATTTTACCGCGTATTTGACTGAGTTATTTGTTTATCATCATGATTTGGGCTAGTTGCCATATTTGGGGCCTCGTACCGACTTGTAGAACCATTAGGGACATTATGACTGATTTTCCTTACTTTACTTATTGAAATCACATCCTCAGTCATGTTTCCTTTTGTTTAAACAATGTGAACCGGTTTTATAAGTGTTAATCCTAAATAAGGGAAATATGAGGGCTGAGACCCCCACCTTATACTGTTGTGTCCTAAAATGACTGAGAGAGGTTAATAACACAACAGCGAGATATGGATCAGGCTGCATGCCGCAGCGGCTACTATATGATATTATTCTGAGAGTGACTGAGAGAGATTGAGCCCGAGGAGCTATTATTGTGCTGAGCGGTTGATACTGGGCCGAGGGGCAGTTTTTACTATCTACTACTTAAATGTTGTTTTACCTGATTCACCTGCCTTTAAAACTGAGATTTCATTTGACTTTCACTGATTTTACTACTTTAAGTAATTTACTGCCTGATATAAAACTGCCTTGTGTTGTTGTGTGTTTTCTTATCTTTAGTTGTTATTTATTATTATTACTCACTAGGTCGGAGTACTCACACTATTTCCTGCACCATGCGTGCAGATTCAAGATTAGCAGAGTCCGCACCTGAGCACTGATGTCCTTCCCAGATCAGGCAGCGAGATCGGAGCATCAAGGTAGCTGTTGACGTTCGCAACCCCTTGACTCCCCTATTTTATGCTATTTCAGTTATTCCCGACTTCTGTATCAGATATTATTTTTTATAGACTTTTTTTGAAATTCTGTAGTAGCTCATGACTTGTGACACCCCGGTTTGGGATGTGTCAGGATGGTTTCCCTCGTAATTATTGCTATTTCCACATTTATTGCTATGTTAAGCATGTGATAGAATTGTAAATGTTAATTAATTATTCTAAAAGAGGTGTTAGCGTTGTTCTGGCTGGACTTGTCTTCACGATAGGTGCCATCACGACCGGGTTAGGAATTGGGTCGTGACAAGTTGGTATCAGAGCCTAGGTTACTAGGTCTCGTGAGTCATGAGCTAGTTTAGTAGAGTCTCACGGATCGGTACGAAGACGTCTGTACTTATCCTCGGGAGGGTTCAAAACTTTTAGGAAAACTTTACATTCTTGAAATTTTGTCGTGCGAAGTTGTTGATCCGAGTAATAAACTTCTCTTTGTTCTATTCTCTTATCGATGGTGAGGACACGAGCTACCGGACGTGATGGACGACCACCAGTGCTACCCACTGAGGCCATCAGAGGTCGTAGATGCGGTCGTGGTCGTGGCAGAGGTAGAGCAGCAGGGGCAGCACCTTTGGATCCTCCAGTTGCCCCACCTCAGGACCAGGCTCCAGCAGCACCAGTTCAGGCACCAGCTATGCCCATTGTGATTCCGGGTCTTTAGGAGACATTGGCCTAGATATTGACAGTTTGCACGGGCCTGGCTCAGGTGGTTTTAGCCACCACAGCAACAGCAGCTACTTCACAGGCTGGAGGAGGCAATCAGACCCCCGCTGCTCGCACACCTGAGCAGGTAGTGCAGGGATTACAGACTCCAAAGGCACCTCCAGCTTAGCCAGTTGCTCCAGTGCAGGATTTCAGGGTTCCAGTTATGCTCGAGGATGAGCAGCGTCGCCTTAAGAGGTTTGGTAGACTCCAGCCTCCGACATTTAGTGGAGCTAAGGGCGAGGATGCCCAGGGTTTTCTTGACAGGTGTCAGCGTATGCTCCGTACAGCTGGGATCCTTGAGTCCAGCGGTGTGTCTTTTACTACTTTTCAACTTACTAGGGCTGTCTTCACTTGGTGGGAGGCGTATGAGCGGCGTAGGCCAGCTAGTGAAGCACCTTTGACTTGGCAGTAGTTCTCCACTCTCTTCTTGGAGAAGGATGTACCGCAGTCCCGCATAGAGGAACTGTGCAGGCAGTTTGAGTGGCTACGGCAGGGAGATATGACAGTGTCCCAGTATGAGATGCGATTTTCAGAGTTGGCTCGCCATGCAGTTTGGCTGGTTTAGACAGATTGTGAGCGTATCCGGAGGTTTGTTGGTGGTCTCAACTACCCTATTCGTGTTCTTATGACTAGGGAGCGAGTGTTGGGTGCCACATTCGAGGAGGTAGTGGATATAGCTCGAGAGATTAAGGCAGCCCGTCGTCAGGATTGAGATGAGAGGGAGGCCAAGAGGCCTTGAGGTTCTGGTAGTTACAGTGGCGCTCCTTTGAGGAGCCAGTTCTAGTAGGGTCGGGGTCGTTCCTTCAGGCCCGATCAGGTAACCCGTCCCGAGCATCACGGGGCATCTTCAGGTCGTGGTTATCAGGGTTTTCAGCAAAGCCACCCATCTCTCAACGCTCTTCTAGCATAGAGTTCATCTCGTGCTCTATCTGCTCAAGGTTCTTCCAGGCCGAGTGCATTATCTAGTCACTCCGGCATGATGGGTTCCCATTAGTCCCAGTCCCCGGCACTTGGGAGTTGCTATGAGTGTGGAGAGTTTGGGCATATGCGGAGGGAGTGTCCTTGTCGTGCTGCTAGATCATCTCAACAGAGGTGTCAGCCCTCATCTTCTGGTCTAGTTTCTTCAACACCCGCCCCGGCAGCTAAGGGTTAGGGTCATGCAGCCAGGAGTCGCCCCAGAGGCGCAGGTCGATCGAGTGGTGGTCAGGCTCGCTTTTATGCTTTTCAGGGCAGGACAGATGCTATTGGTTCGGATGCTGTTATTATAGGTATTATTTCAGTCTGCCACAGAGATGCCTAAGTTTTATTTGATCCCGGTTCCACCTATTCTTATGTGTCCTCATATTTTGCTCATCATTTGGGTATGACCTGAGGGCGTCTTGCTTTACTTGTTCATGTATCTACCCTGATGGGCGATACTATTATTGTAGACCATATGTATCAGTCATGTTTGGTGACTATTGGGGGTCTGGAGACCTGAGTTGATCTATTTCTATTGAGCATGGTGGATTTTCATGTTATTTTGGGCATAGACTGGTTATCTCTGTGTCATGCTATTCTGGACTGTCATGCTAAGTAAGTCACTCTGGCTCTACCGGGTGTACCGAGGATCGAGTGGCGTGACGTGACTGATTATGTTCCTAGCCGGATGATTTCTTTCCTAAAGGCTCAGCTCATGGTTGGGAAGGGTTGCCTTTCATACTTGGCGTTTGTGAGAGATGTTGGAGACAAGACTCCTAGAATTGATTTTGTCCCAGTTGTGAGGGATTTTCTCGATATTTTTCCTGTAGACCTTCTGGGCATCCCACCGGACAAGGATATTGACTTTGGTATTGAACTAGTGCCAGGCACTCAGCCCATTTCCACTCCGCCATATCATATGGCACCAGCGGAGTTGAAAGAATTGAAGGATCAGCTTCAGGAACTCCTAGATAAGGGGTTCATTCGTCCTAGTGTGTCACCATGGGGTGCACCGGTTCTATTTGTGAAGAAAAAGGATGGCACCATGAGAATGTGCATTGACTACAAATAATTGAACAAAGTAACAGTGAAGAACAAGTATCCCCTGCCTCGCATTGATGATTTATTTGACCAGCTTCAGGGAACGAGGGTGTTCTCCAAGATTGATCTCCGTTCGGGCTATCACCAGTTGAAGATCAAGTATTCAGATATTATGAAGTTTGCTTTTCGGACTAGATATGGGCACTATGAGTTTCTTGTCATGTCTTTCGGGCTGACTAATGCCCCAGCAGCGTTCATGCATTTGATGAAAATCATATTTTAGCCGTATCTGGATTCCTTCATTATTGTTTTTATTGATGACATTCTAGTGTACTCGCGTAGCCAGGAGGAGCATGCACAGCATTTGCGAGTTGTATTGCAGAGATTGAGGGAGGAGAAGCTTTATGCAAAGTTCTCCAAGTGTGAGTTTTGGCTCAGCTCAGTAGCTTACTTGGGACATATGGTGTCCATCAATGGTATTCAGGTCGACCCGAAGAAGATAAAGGCAGTTCAGAGTTGACCTAGACCGACCTTAGCCACAGAGATTCATAGTTTCCTTGGGTTGGCAGGTTATTATCGCTGGTTTGTTCAGGGATTTTTCTCTTTGCATCGCCCTTAACCAGGTTGATTCAAAAGGTTACTCCATTTGTGTGGTCGGACGAGTGCGATGAGAGCTTTCAAAAGCTCAAGACAGCTTTGACCACGGCTCCAGTATTGGTTTTGCCCTCGGCTTCAGGTTCTTATACTGTGCATTGTGATGCTTCGAGAGTTGGGATCGGATGCGTATCGATGCAGGAGGGTAGAGTTATTGCTTATGCTTCTCGTCAGCTGAAGCCCCATGAGAAGAACTACCCTGTACATGATTTGGAGTTGGCTGCTATAGTTCACGCTTTGAAGATTTGGAGGCACTACTTGTATGGAGTATCTTGTGAGCTATTCACCGATCATCGCAGTCTTCAGCATTTATTCAATCAGAAGGACCTTAATTTGAGGCAGCGGAGGTGGCTAGAGTTACTTAAGGATTATGACATTACCATTCTGTATCACCCGGGGAAGGCCAATGTAGTGGCCGATGCTTTGAGCCGAAAGGCGGTTAGTATGGGGAGTTTGGCGTATATTCCAGTTGGGGAGAGGCACTTTGCAGTTGATGTTCCATCTTTGGCCAATCGGTTGGTGAGACTAGAAATTTCAGAGCCTAGTCGGGTGTTGGCTTGTGTGGTTTCTTGGTCTTCCTTATATGATTGCATCAGAGAGCGCCAGTATGATGATCCACATTTGCTTGTCCTTAAGGATAGGGTTCAGCATGATGATGCCAAAGACGTGACCATTGGTGATGATGGTGTGTTGAGGATGAAGGACCAGATTTGTGTGACCAATGTGGATGGGCTACGGGAGTTGATATTGGAGGAGGCCCACAGCTCATGGTATTCCATTCATCCGGGTGCTGCAAAGATGTATCAGGACTTGAGGCAGCACTAGTGGTGGAGGAGGATGAAGAAGGATATTGTAGGGTTTGTGGCTCGGTGTCTCAACTATCAGCAGGTAAAATATGAGCATCAGAGACCGGGTGGTGTACTTCAGCGGATGATTATTCCAGAGTAGAAGTGGAAGAGGATTACTATGGATTTTTTGAGTGGTCTCCCTCGGAATTCAAAGAAGTTCAATTCGATTTGGGTGATTATGGACCGGCTGACCAAGTTCGCGGGCACTTCATTCCAGTATGTACTACCTATTCTTCGAAGCGGCTGGCAGGGATCTTTACTTGGGAGATTGTGCGATTGCATGGGTTTCCTGTGTCTATTATCTCAGATAGGGATACTCAGTTCTGGAAGACTTTTCAGTGGGAGTTAGGTGCACAGGTGGAGTTGAGCACAATGTTTCATCCTCTGACGGACGGGCAGTCCGAGCATACCATTCAGATATTGGGGGAGATGTTGCGTGCCTGTGTTATTGATTTTGGATGTTCTTGGGATGAGTTTTTGCCGCTTACAGAGTTTGCCTACAATAACAGTTATCAGTCGAGCATTTAGATGGCTCCGTATGAGGCGTTGTATGGTAGGTGGTGTAGATCTCCGATTGGATGGTTCGAGCCCGGCGAGGCTAGACTATTGGGGACAGAGTTGGTTCAAGATGCCTTAGAGAAGGTGAAGTTGATTTAGGAGAGGCTCCGTACAGCAAAGTCGCGTCAGAAAATCTATGTGGACCGGAAGGTTCGGGGTGTGTCTTACATGGTCGGTGAGAAGGTCTTGCTAAAGTTTTGCCCATAAAGGGTGTCATGCGGTTTGGGAAGAAAGGGAAGCTGAGTCCGCAGTTTATTAGACCTTTTGAGGTACTTAGAAGGATTGGGGAGGTGGCTTATGAGCTTGACTTGCCACCCAGCTTGTCAGGCGTGCATCCGGTATTTCATATTTCTATGCTCCGGAAGTATGTTGGGGACCCGTCTCATATATTGGATTTCAGCACTGTTCAGTGGGATGATGATTTGACCTATGATCTGTAGACAGTGGCTATTTTGGGTCGTCAGGTTCGAAGGTTAAGATCAAAGGATATAGCTTCGGTGAAAGTGCAGTGGAGAGGTCGACCCGTGGAGTAGGCCACTTGGGAGACCGAGCAGGAGATGCGCAGCAGATATCCTCACCTGTTTGAGGCTTCAGATTTGTTTCTTGAACCGCTCGAGGATGAGCGTTTGTTTTAGCTGGGGAGGATGTGATGACCCGGCCCGTCGTCATGTGAGTTACTGCCCCGTTTCCCCCATTTTTTGCTTCCTTATGTTTCATTATAGGAGTCTTGGGTGAATGAGTTGAATTGGATTGGTTTTAGATGAAAATGAGACACTTAGTCTCTTTAAGGAAGGCTTGTTTTCGAAAAGTCAACCGGATGTTGACTATTGAGTTAGAGAGCTCGGATGTGATTTCCGGTGATTCGGTTAGCTTCAAGGGATGATTTGTGACTTAGGAATATGATCGGAATTTATTTTGGAGGTCCGGTGTAGAATTAGGCTTGAATTGGCGGAGTTAGTATTTTTGCGAAATACGTTGGTAGGTGAGATTTTGATCTGAGGGTCGGAATGGAATTCTGAAAGTTGTCGTAGATTCATTAGGTGATTTTGGATGTGTGTGCAAAATTCCAGGTCATTCGTAGGAGTTTTGGTCGGGTTTTTGATCAAATGCGTAATTCGGAAGTTGTAGAAGAACTTAGGCTTGAATCCGATGTAATTTAATGGTTTTGGTATTGTTTGTGGTGTTTGGATGATTATATCAAGTTTTAATGATGTTTTAAGATAGGTTGGCACTTATGGTTGAGGTCCCAGGGGCCTCAGGGTGGTTTCGGATGGCCATCAGGATGAATTTTGGACTTGTGAAAATTCTGAAGTTTGTTGGTATCTGGTATTTCCACATCTACGGAAAAGGGGCCGCGTATGCGGATCCGCAGATGCGAGGATCTAGTTGCAGGTGTGAGTTCTTGAGGAGATTGATGTTTCTGCAGGTGCAGGCTTGGAGCCGCATCTGCGATGCCGCAGATGCGGAAAAAGAATCGCAGAAGTGAAGGTAGAGGCCATGGTAATTTCCGCAGAAGTGGACAAGGTGCGCAGAAGCGGTGTCCGCAAATGTAAATATCTGACCGTAGAAGCGGTCCTGGGCATATTAGTGAGTTCCGCATAAGCAAATGGAAAACTGCAGAAGCGGTAGTCGCATATGCGGTAAGGTAACCGCAGATGCAAAAAAGTCTGTTCAGAGAAGGGTTTTAAAGCTCATTTTGTTCCGCGGGCTTAAGTTCATTTCCACCATTTTTGATCGACCTTGAGAGCTTTTGGGTAGAAATTGAAGGGGATTTCGACCAAGTGTGATTGGAGGTGAGTTCTATGACCTAAATACATAATTTTATGGTAGAATTAACATAGAAATTATGGAAATTCATCAAAAGGGGGTAAAGCTAGGGCTTGGAAATTTGGGATTTCAAAGTGGGATTTGAAGGGTCATTTGGGATCGGATTTGGGAGTTTTGGTATGTATAGACTCGTGGCGAGATGAGGAATCTGATGATATTAATTTTCTAATTTTTCAAGAAGTGGGCCCGAGGCTCGGGTTTTGCAAATTCCGTGAATTTTGATATTGTTCGAGTCTTTTTAATTGGGTTATGTTCCCTTAGCCAATTGTAACGTAGTCGTTGTGGTTTTGACCATATTTGAAGCGCGAGGAGATCGATTTGCAAGGCAAGAGCATAGCGATCTAGGATTTTGGCCGGCTTGAGGTGAGTAATGATAGTAAATGATATCCTGAGGGTTTGAAACCCCGGATTTGCACAACGTAATGCTATATTGAGATGAAACACGCACACAATGACGAGCGCAGGGTTGTTTACTACTGGGGATTGTGACTTGGTCCGTCCCGTTTGATATCTTACCGCATATTTGACTGAGCTATTTGTTTATCATCATGATTTGGGCTAGTTGCCATGTTTGGGTCATCGTGCCGACTTGTAGAACCCTTAGGGGCATTATGACTGATTTTCCTCACTTATTGAAAATCACATCCTCAGTCATGTTTCCTTTTGTTTAAACAATGTGAACCGATTTTATAGTGTTAATCCTAAATGAGGGAAATATGTGGGCTGAGACCCCCACCTTATACAATTGTGTCCTAAAATGAATGAGAGGGGTTGAGATTCCAACAGTGAGGATGTTATATATATTATGGATCGGGCTGAATACCACAATAAATACTTAAATGGATTGGGCTGCACGCCACAGCAAATGTTTATGTGGATCGGGCTGCGCGCCACAGCAATATTGCACTTGGGCTGTAGGAGCCCCTCCGGAGTCTGCACCCCACAGTGAGCATGGGTACCCATATGGATCGGGCTGCACGCCGCAACGAGATATGGATCGGGTTGCACGCCGCAGCGAGATGTGGATCGGGCTGCACGCCGCATCGGTTACTATATGATATTATTCTGAGAGTGACTGAGAGAGACTGAACTTGAGGGGATGTTATTGTGCTGAGTGGTTGATACTAGGCCCGAGGGGCAATTTTTACTATCTACTACATAAATGTTGTTTTACCTGATTCACCTGCCTTTAAAACTGAGATTTCATTTGACTTTCACTGAGTTTACTGCTTTAAGTAATTTACTGCCTGATATAGAACTGCCTTGTGCTGTTGTGTGTTTTCATATCTTCGGTTATAATTTATTATTATTATTCACTGGGTCGGAGTACTCACATTACTCCCTGAACCATGCGTGCAGATTCAGGATTAGCAGGGTCCGCACCTGAGCACGGACATCCTTCCCATATCAGGCAGCGAGATCGAAGCATCAAGGTAGTTGTTGACTTCCGCAGCCCCTTAAATCCCCTATTTTATGCTATTTCAGTTATTCCAGACTTCTGTATCAGATATTCTTTTTTGTAGACTTTTTTTGAAATTCTCTAGTAGCTCATGACTTGTGACACCCCGGTTTGGGCTATGTTGGGATGGTTTCCCTCTTAATTATTGCTATTTCCGCATTTACTGCTATGTTAAGCATGTGATAGAATTGTAAATGTTAATTAATTGTTCCAAAAGAGGTGTTGGCATTATTCTTGTTGGCTTTGTCTTCACGAGAGGTGCCATCACGATCGGGTTTGGAAATTAGGTCATGACAAACACCAATAGCCAACAACAATTCATAACAACATACTAAAAGAGATAAAATAAGTAACTCAGAGATACGAAGCACAGCTCGTTCACAGTTCAGAAAAATATGCATGCTTTTCAAGTATATCTGTGAAAATCCAAAATTTTTACCGAAATCACCAAAATATGAATAAGTTTATAAAACTATAATTTTTTTCCAAAACTTTCATCAAGAAAATGTTTCATTTTCAATGGCATGAAGAAAATACATCTCTATGCTTACATGTCAATGTATATGTGAAGTCATGAATGATGCAATACCGTACAACATGAGAAAAATATATCTCTTGCATGTATGTCAAACGCAATGCAACTTAGTGATAAAACCATATGCATACTCTCGGAGTATCAATTCATTAATTCTTCCCAATCACCCAGTCCTCGCAGTTACTCAGTCATTACCGTCACTCAGTCCTCCCAATCGCACACGCACTCGCGCTCGACACTCACACTTGGGACTCGCACTTAGTAGTACCTGCGCTCACTGTTGGCGTGCAGACTCCGGAGGGGAAGATCCATCCCAAGTGCTATAATAAGCCAATATCGCATAAATTATAAAGTCTGTTGTGGCATGCAGTCCGATCCCATAAACATCCTCTCAATCAGGCCTTCGGCATCACTCAGTCATCAATCTCTCTAGTCTTTCGGTCTCACACAATCAGCCCAAACAATGTTAATATGATATGAGACAAATGATAACGGAGATTGAGATATAATATTCAATGAATGAGTATGACTGAGTATGTAATTGCAATTCAAGCAAATAGCTCAACAACATAAATGACCTTAGTGAGTCCTAGCAGGATAAGCATATAGCGCAAACATGGTCTCTAACATGGATCAAAGCTCAATTACACTAGCATGTAGAAATCTTATGGACAAAGACAAGACTAGGTAACTACAAAGTACCATAGAAACAACCGAATCATAATTCACACGATGCATGCCCACACGCATGTCACCTAAGATGTGCATCACCTCAATATCAAACACATAACACATATATTCGGGGTTCATACCCTCAGCACCAAGTTTAGAATTATTACATACCTCGAACAAACTAAATCCAATACCGAGCAAGCCAAACGATACTCCAAAAATGCCATTCCGCGCGTACCGACCTTCGAACGGCTTGAAACTAGCCAAAAGAAACTCAAATACATCAAATAATGCCTAAGGACACAATTCCAAATGATAAAGATCGAATCTATAATTAAAGCACAAAGTCAACCAAAAAGTCAAACCCGAGCCCGTGCCTTGGTACCCAATGAAACCCACAAAATACGACAACCCATTAATTTACAAGTCCAACCATGCTACTTTCACTCAAATCTGAATCTGAATCGATGTTCAAAACTTAAAGATTCACTCTATAAAACATTACTTTTGAAAAAACCCCCAATTTCTCTCTTGAAATCCTTAATTAAATTCAAAAACAAATATAGATTCATGAAATAAAATCAAAACCTAATATAGAACACTTACCCAATCCATATGGTAAAAATCGGTTCAATTTGAGTTTCATAGCTCCAAATATGCAAAAATGACCGAAACCCCCAAAAATAAAGTAAATATAATCAATGGATATAAATACCCTACGCAATCGCAGGACATTTTTCATGATCTCAAAGAACAAACTCAGCAGCCTCTAAAGTACTCTACGCGTTCGCAAAACATCACATGTGAAAGAGTTGAACATATCAAATTTCACTATACGATCGCGATTAGAAAATTGCGAACGCGAAGAAAAATCTTCTTCCCCTAGCTTCTCAACTCAGCACTATGCGAATGCAAGTTGATTCATGCGAACACGAACAATATCCATCTCCAAGATACGCAATCGCGTCCATCCAATTGCGACCGCGTTTAAGAAACTGCCCGGCTCCAAGTTTTCCTCTACACGATTTCACATATTTCTCGATCACAAAGACCAATCGAAGTACCAGAAACCATAACACACCAGCAATAATACACATGAAGGAAAAATGCTTTGATTCCACTCCGAAACTTACTCGAGCTAGTAGGGACCCCGTTTGAATATGCCAACATGTCCCAGAAACTAACACGAACCTAATTGAGGCCTCAAATGATGTATAACAACATGAAACCACGAATCACTCCTCAAATCGAACTTAATGAACTTTGAATCATTCAACTTCCAAAAGTCGTACCGAACCTTATCAAATCACTCAGGATGAATTCAAATTTTGCACACAAGTGCTAAATGACATATCAAAGCTATTACAGCTTTTGGAACCACAATCCGGACCCGATATCATCAAATCCAACTCTCGGTCAAACTTATGAACTTTCTAAACCTTCAAATATCCGACTTTGGCCAATTATTGCTGAAACCTTCTAGAATTAACCAAATGCATATCTGGGCACACGCTAGAGTCCCAACTCACTATCCGGACCTAATAAAACTATCAAAACTCCAATCCAATGTCAAATACTAAAAAGTTAAAAATTGGTCAACTCTTCCAACTTTAAGCTTAAATAAAAAATTCATTCTTCCAAATCAATTTCAAATAAACTGAAACCAAAAATAATGATTTGCACAAGTCACAATACATCATACTACATTTATCAATACTTTAAATAGCCGAATAGAATGCAAATGCCCGAAACGACCGGTCGAGTCATTACATTCTCCCCCACTTAAACATGGTTTCATCCTCGAACATGCCCAGAGTCCTTCCAAATCCATCAAATCACTGTGTAAACTTACCATGTACATACCTAGGGATGATCCCACATCACAATAATCCATATAATCTTGACGACACAACATAACCGAAGATCTTTTATTCAACCTTAGCCCATAAACCTCGGAACCAAATTTTCCAACATTCAAAATTCCTTACAAGACTTGATTCTCGCATCTACGCACTGTATAAGTCTAAACAAGTTGTATCACGCCATAACAAAAGCCCAAGATGTGATGTAATGACACGACATTATAGTTTTGTGAATTAACCTCCTATTCAATGATATAGGGTCTCGAGCAACTTCGTAATATGTAGTATGACTTCCGTGTGCAGTCGAGTTTTATTTTTTGGTGATTAATGTTTTAATTGAAAGACCGATTCTTTTTCTTTGAAGCTTAAATAAAAAGAGTTGAACGGAGTTTGACTTTTGTACAAACGGCTCCGGAATGGAGCATTGATGATTTCAATAAGCTTATGTCCTGATTTGGATTTGAAAGTCCGTAAGACAATTCAGTGCATGTTGGCAAAATTAGAGAAAAGTTGAAGCAAAAAGACTAGGCAGACTGTTGGACACGGTTGCTCCAACCGTTGGACATGGTTGCTCTAATCATTGGACATGGTTCAAGAAAATCCTAAAGAGTTGAAGAAATAAAGGTTATAAAATTTATTACGATTAAGTGCATCTCATGGTTGACCTAACGGGTTCGACATTCTGTCTATTTTAAGTCAATTTGGGGGTTCATTTTCCCCATTTCAGTTGGACAAATTTTGGAGCTTTCTTCTACTCTCACAAGACCCCAACTCCTCCCATATTCAAGGTAAGAAATTCCCATTATATTGGAGTGAATCCTATCATTTGCACACTATAACTAACTCAATCCATCATAAAATACTTAGATCTTTAAGAAATTTTTTCAAGAACGCAAAAGAGGATTTTGCAAGATTTCTTCCAAAAAGGTAATACTATACCCTTAGACTTATATGTACGGAATTATTATGGGTATATGAGTAATAATTAAGTATTGGAACTCATGGTATTGATTGGAAGCCATAAATTATAAAATAAAATATATAATCATTGTAAAGTTTGAAAGCTGATTAATTGATGGAATTTTTGTTGGTGTGGTGTGGATGAATTGTTATGTTTGTGATGGTTGGAAGTTATAAATTGTTAAGAATGATGGTGGAATAAATTATTTTTAAATGGTTGTAGTTAGACGAACTAATTCTATGGTTGAGAGATGTAGAAATTTATGCACTCTAGATGGTTGATAAAATGCTTAAATAGCCTAAACTATGGAAATTATTACTAATGTTGGTCCCATTGGATGTTGATATTGTAGATTGAAGCTTCTTAGTGGGATGGATCATAGTAGTATCTTTAAGGGGTGAATTTTATATTTGAGTCGTTTGGAGGTCATTTCACGCATGAAGGCTATTGAGTCGTTTATGCTATTTGTGAAATGTGAAAGCCGTGTATGCGAGGTGATGAGTACGTATTCGGGCTTATATGTAAAAATATTATCGCTTTAAAATCCAAGGCATATATTATATATTTAATTGGAAATTATTGGCCCATTGTTGTATCTTTACTCGCCAGGTAAATTAATACATGTGTTGTTTGAAGTTGTAGTTACATGTACATTCATACTTGTCAAGTTTTCTCTTATATATTTATTTGGAATTATTACCACTTAAATCAAGTCATGGATACTTTTGTTGTTAAGTTTCCCTTTCGTACTTTTATTAAGGATTTTTATCTTCAAATAATTGAATGAGAATTTAAGATATCAAGCGGCAATGAATTTTTTATAATAGGAGTTATGTTTAAATGAGATGTAGTTCTTTGTTGAGTTATATCTCCATTCATGTTTGTTAAAAGAGATGAAGTTGTTTTATCATGTAAAATTGTTCGTTTTCTAAATCTATCATTACGTGAAACCTTTGTTACATGTTGCCTCTCTTATTATTGAGTTATTATTATTACTTGTTATGTCTTGCATTTTGAGTTCGATTTTCTGTTTCACTGTATTTGTAATTCTTGTGTTGATTTAATCGTCATATTCACGTGTTACGTTGTTGTTGTAATTATTATTGTTGTTGTTCTCAGTGTAGTTGAGCCGGGAGTTATGTGTACTTCTGGCATTGAAATTATTTTTAAGAAATATTGTGGCATATGGGCACATATAAGACTAATCTTTATATTTTGTTATTATATTTTTGGCACACATGATATTATTGAGAGGATTGTCAGGGTGTTTGCACGAGGTTTTTGCCGTGCTATTGTAAGTGTTGATTTTGCACACGCAACGTGACAAGGCGGGCTACATATGTGGGTTGCATATGTGGCAAGACAAGGTGAGAATATTAGTATTTTGCATATGCGGCGAGACAAGGTGAACATTTACTTTATTAGTGTGCATGCGGTGGGACATGGTGAGCTATGTCAGGAAATAGTTTGTGATAACTTGTGATGGCCTAGGGGTATTTTATTGATGATATTGGTGTAGTGGTGAGCCTACTATGTGGAATTTATACATATTACATTATTTGGTGATCGACTCTTATTTGCCACTTATTGTCTCTATTCTTACTTGTTGACTTGAGTTATAATAGAACACTTGCATAAGAACACATGTAATTTAAGAAAAGGGATCCTAATAATATCGACCATTTATATGTACTCTCGTTTACTTGTCTTCCATGTAAGAGTTGTTCTATTTACACATGAGTTGTTAGTGCAGATTCATATGTTGATGTTCTATTGGCACGTGAGTCATCCGTGCGGTTAATATTTGAGATGTCGGCATGTTTTGCCACGAGTATATGGTGGTAGGTTGAGTCCCGTGATTTGTAACTATAAGATGAAACACCACGTAGTGACCTTGTTGTGAAAACTCGTGTTACAAAGGCTTGATTAATTGGTTGTCCTTGTGGTTCTTAATTTCTTTGAAAGATATTGTACGATGTTCTTATTTCTTTATTATTTGCATCATTGGTTGATTTTGTTGCTACCCACTGGTTCTTGCTTTCCATTATTTGATTTATACTTCTATACTGCACAGGTAACTTTGTTTAGTGAGTGTCTTGACTTTACCTCGTCACTACTCCACCGAGGTTAGTCTTGATACTTACTGTGTACCGCTGTGATATACCCATGCTACGCTTTCTGCATATTTTTGTGCAGATCCAGGTACCTCAGAAATATCATTATTTTTGGTAGTTGACCGGGCATTATTGTAGAGACTCAAGGTATACCTGTTGTCACATTCGCCGGCCTTAGGATCACCTTCTAATATTTTTCTTTATACTGTTTGATTCTATTTTAGAAAACTTGTATTTAAAGATTTTCTAGTAAACTCTGTAGAGTTTATGACTTGTACTACCAGTTTTGGGATGGTAGAAAATTTCTATTTTATATTTAATAAATGTTTGGTTGAGTTTTCTCTAATTCAGTAAGTGTTAGGTTTACCTAGTCCTTAAGACTTGGTGTCGTCACGACAACCTGCAGATGGAAATTCGGGTCATGACATATTTGTATCAGAGTTCCAGGTTCCTAGGTGTTACGAGTCATAAGCGAGTTTATTAGAGTCTTGCAGATCGGTATGGAGGCATCTGTACTTATCTACGAGAGGCTAAGAGAACTATTAGGACAATCTCACTTCTTTTATTCTACCGTGCGAGTTTATTGCTATGCAAGTTTTAGCTTTTGTCATTTTATTCTCTCATAGATGGTGAGGACATGAGTTGTAGCTACTGATGACGATGCCCCCAGAGCAGGTGTCATAGGAGGCAGAGGCTGAAGGGGAGCACGTGTCGCAGCTAGGGAACCTACTAGAGTAGCAATTGAGGAGTTGCCAATAGCTCCGATTGGGGGACAGGTACCGGAGGTGCCTGCTGTTACCCGGAGACTTCATGAGACTCTAGCATAGTTCCTGAGCATGTTTGATATATTGGCTCAGCCGGAGTTGATTCTGGTTGCACCAGCTTCTTCATAGATCAGGAGAGAGACTCAGACTCCCCCCGCCCATACTCAGAGCAGCAAGTTCATGTTGGTCCGGTTCCAGGTGTCATGGCGACACAAACTGTAGTTCCAGTTCAGCCCGCGGTTAGGGAAGCAACACTGAGGAAGAACATCTTAGACTTTTGAGGTTCAAGAAGTATGACCCTTCTAATTTTAATAGTTTGGCATCAGAGGGTGCACAGGGTTATCTAAAGGAGTGCCATCACATTCTCCCCACTATGGGTATTGTGGAGATGAGTGGGGTTTCTTTTACTATATTCCAGCTTGAGGGAGTAGCATATTAGTTGTGGAGAGCATATGAATTGGGCAGCCCGACCGATGCAGCTTCACTTTCATGGAGATAGTTTTTAGAGATATTATTGAGAGAGTTTGTTCCTTAGTCTTTTTGGGATGCGTGGCGCGCGAAATTTAAGCAGCTGCAGTAGGGAACTATGTTAGTGTCATATTATGTTGTTAATTCAGTGATTTGTCCAGACATGCAACTGCTTTAGTCGCTACAGTTAGAGAGTGAGTCTGTAGGTTCATTGATGGGCTCAGACATGATATTTTGTTCAGCGCTCGGGAGTTGGACTCATATTTTTTATTTTAGATTATAGGGAATATGTGTGATCAGGAGAGAGATGATAAGCGAGGCCATGAGAGAGAGGATAGGCAAAGTTAGGAGAGAGAGTATAGAGAGCTAAGAGGCCTCGCAAACCTGAGTGATTTACTAGTCCTTATATTTAAGGAAGGGTACGACATGGTAGATATTTTATGGGTCATCCAGTTCAGTTTGCACTTCAGGCTTTACACGGTGTTTTAGGTACCCATGGGTCTCAAAATACCCGTACTACACAATTCCCACAACCATGTCAGCATATAGGCTGCTTTGATTGTGGAGATACCAGCCACATGGCGAGAGATTGTCCCAGACTTCGGACATATGTGTCACAATGGGGTAGTCAGGCTATGAGTTTGGTTTTAGCTGTTGATGCCCCTGCACCGCCAGTTTGGGGTACATGTCAGCGAGTAGAGGGCTCCCAAGAGGGGAAGAACTGACCCGTTGAAGTTTTTACTATGGTAGATATGAGGCCACTGCAACAGATGGTGTTGTTTGAGGTATGGTTTAGATTGTTATGGAGAAGCATCATTCCTATTTTGAATCTGGTATTGCTTATTGAAGTGAGTCCTCCTATTATGTTTCACTTATGGGTTTCATGATTTTGTTCTCTTTATGTGATTACCCTTTTTGGGATAATCTATGGTAATAGTCGTGTGTATCATTCTATTTTTATCAGTATTGAGAGTTATGAGGCTCAAAGTGACAACATATTTCTCATTACGGTAGGTTTTGATGCGATTTCTTGGTGGTTGGTTATAAATTGTAATTTAGATACACTATCGATATGGGTCTCATTATGTGTTGTGATTTTGTTTAATGAAATTTAAAAGAAAAAAAAGAAATGGAAGATTTCGATCGGCACAATGTGCATATTACTTGTGATTTGGAGTTGAGAATAGGGTCCTCGCATTTTCATCTGAATTGATATATTTGAATGGGGCCATGTGATGTGATGGAAATTATATCAGGATGACATCCTAGTGGTAAAAAATTTATGTGTTTAAATTTTCCATTTGTGAAATTAAAATGTAATATAGTACTAATAGAAGTCATGCATGTTAGGCTTAATTGATAATTCTTGTATGTATTCTCCATGCATAATTATCCATATTCATGTTATAATTATTGAGTTTTAGCATATGAGGTGAGTGCCCAGTTAGCGTTATATGTGAGTCGACGATTTGGGTAAATAATTACAAGGTTTTCATGTTCCTCATATCGTTGTCAGTATTGTGAAGAGTTGAAACTAGGCTTGAACATAGATGGAATTTATTTGCCGGTACTATAATTGATTATGGGCAGCCATTGTGTCCAGAATTATTAATATGGGCCTATGTATGATGTGTCACGTTATGTGAATGTACCGTGCGAGTGTAGGCACAAGTAGCTACAGTCAGTTGAGACTAATACCGTATGTTGATGTGAAAATCAGAACTTATGAAATTTGGTTTTAAAGTTATATGTGTGGATAAAAGAAATAGTCTTCAAATGAGATGGTGTTTTTAGACTTATGTCGATTGCAGTGATGTAGGATCACCCGCAAATATATATACACACACTCAGTAAATTAAAGTCCTCGGAGTAATTCTTGGTATATTCGAGGACGAACATATGTTTAATTAAGAGGGGGAGAATGTAACGACCCGACTTATTATTTGAGAATTACTGTTCCGTTCAACAGTTTAGGGTCCCGATCAACTTCATAATATGTATTATGACTTGCGTGTGCGGTCGAGTTTTGTTTTCGGATGATTCAGGATTAAATTTAAAGAACAATTCTTATTTTTAAAACTTAAATGAAAAGAGTTGACAGGAGTTTGACTTTTGTGCAAACGACTCCGGAATGGAGGTATGATAATTCCAACAGCTATGTATAGTAATTTCGGACTTAGGCTTATGTCTAGATTTGGATTTGAAAACCTGTAGAACTATTCGATGCATTTTGGTGGAATTGGAGAAAAGTTGAAGCAAAAAGACCATGCAGATCATTAGACACAGTTGCTCCAACTGTTGGACACGCCTGCTCCAATCGTTAGACACTGTTCAAGAGAAGCTTAAAGAGTTGAAGAAATGAAGGTTTTGGAATTCATTACTGTTCAGCGCATCTCACGTTTGGGACTTTGTATCTATTTTTAGTCAATTCGGGGGCTCATTTTCCCCATTTTACTTGGACGAATTTAGGAGCTTTCCTCAAATCTCTCAAGACCCCAACTTCTCCCATCTTCAAGGTAAGAAATCCCTATTATCTTGGCATGAATCCTATCATTTCCACACTATAACTAACTCAATCCACCATGAAATACTTAGATCTTCAAGAACTCAAAGGAGGATTTCAAGATTTCTTTCAAAAAGGTAATCCTATACCTTTAGACTTATATGTATGGAATTATTATGGGAATATGAGTGTGAATTAAATATTGTAACTCATGGTAAGGATTGAAAGCCATAAATTTTCAATTTAAATACATAACCATTGTAGAGATTGAAAGGTGATTAATTGATGGAATTTTTGTTGGGTCCGGTGTGGATGAATGGTCATGTATGTGATGATTGAAAGTTTTTAAATTATTAAAAATTATGCTGGGATAAATTATTGGTAAACGGTGGTAGTTAAACAAATTCTATGGTTAAGAGATGTAGATATTTATACACTCTAGGTGGTTGACAAAATCCCTAAATGGCCTAAACTATGGAAATTGTTACTATTGTTGGTCTCATTGGATGTTGATATTGTAGATTAAAGCTTCTTAGTGTGGCAGATCGTAGTAGTAGCATTAACAGGCGAATTTTAGATTTGATCCATCCGAAGGTCATTTCACGCGAGAGTGCTATTTTAGAGTATCGGCCTAAACTTGTAAAGGTAAGTAACTTGTCTAATCTTGTTGGGGGAAATTAACACTAAGGAACTGAGTCGTTGTGCCATTTGTGAAATTTGAAAGTCATATACGCGAGGTGACGAGTATGTACGCTGGCTTATATGTGAAAATTTTATTGGTTTAAAATCTAAGGCATCTTTTATACATTTAATTGAAAATTGTTGGCACTTTGTTGTATCTTTATTTGCCACGTCAACTATTACATGATATGTTTGAAGTTGTAGTTATATGTATATTCTTACTTGCTGAGTTTGCTCTTTTATGTTTATTTGGAATTATTACCACTTAAATCAATTCGTGGATACTTTTATTGCTAAGTTGCCCTTTCGTGGAAACACTTCCATTATTGATTTTTATGTGCAAATAATTAAATGATAATTTAAGTTATCAAACGGTATTGAATTATTTAAGTTGGAGTTATGTTTAAAGGAGATGTGGTTCGTTGTTGAGTTATATTTCCAGTCATGTTGTTAAAAGAGATGAAGTTGTTTTACATGTAAAAATTCTGCATTTGCTAAAACTATCCTTACGTGAAATCTTTGTTACGTGTTGTCTCTCTTATTATAGAGTTATTATTATTACTTTTTATTTCTTGCATTGTGAGTTCAATTTTCTGTTTCACTATGTTTGTAATTCTCGTGTTGATTTAATCTTTATATTCTCATGTTACGTTGTTGTTGTCATTACTATTTTTATTGTGCCCAGTGCTGTTGAGCGAAGGGTTATGTATAGTTGTGGTATTGAAATTATTTTTAATAAATATTGTGACGTATAGGCACATATGGTGCTAATTATTATATAGTGTTGTTGTGTATTTGGCACACGTGATATTGTTGAGAGGATTGTCGAGGTATTTGCACGAGGTTTCTGTCGTGCTACTGTTAATTTTGATTTTCCACATGCAGCGTGACAAGACGGGCTATATATGTGGGTTGCGCATGTGGTGAGACAAGGTGAGAATATTAGTATTTTGCACATGCGACGATACAAGGCGGGCATTTATTTATTGTTTTGCACATGGTGAGACAAGAAGGGTTGTGTAGGGGAATAGTTTGTAATAACTTCTGATGGCTTGGGGGAATTTTATTGATGATATTTGTGTAGTGGTGCGCCTACTGTGTGGGAGTATACATAATACATTTTGTGGTGATCATTTCTTATGTGCCACTCATTGTCTCTACTCTTACTTTTTGACGTGAGTTATGATAGAATACTTGCACTAGCGTACACGTTATTTAAGAAAATAAATTCTGATAATATCGACCATTTATATGTATTTTCATTTACTTGTCTTCCGTGTAAAAGTATTTCTATTGCCACGTGATTTGTCCGTGTGGATCCATATATTGATATTCTATTGGCACTTGAGTCGTCCATGCGGTTAATATTTGAGATGTGGGCACGAGGTACCGTGATTATATGATAGTGGGTTGATGCCCGTGATTTGTAACTACGAGATAAGATATCACGGAGCGACATTATTTTGAAAACTTGTGTTACAAAGGCCTGATTAATAGGTTGTCCTTTTGGTTCTTAATTGCTTTGAAATATACTTGTAACACCCTACTTATTGTTTCGAGCAATTTCGTCCATTTTGGCAGTTTGAGGTCACGAGTAGCTTCATATTATATATATCGAATTGCGTACATAGTTGAATTCATTTTCCAGATGAATCTGAGTCGAATTGGAAGAAGGATCCTAGTTTTGAAAGCTGAAGCGACGAGAATTTGACCAGAATTTGACTTTTGAGTAAATGGCTGCGGATGAGTTTTGGATGATGTTAGCAGCTTTGTATGGTTATTTTGAACTTATGCACCCGTTCGTATTTGGATCTGGAGGCTGTAGGGTAATTTGAGGTATTTCTGCGAAAGTTGGAAAATGGAGAAGTTTAACCCATAGTTAAATTTTGTGATATCAGGGTCGGGATGCAATTCCCAGACTTGGAACAGCTCCGTTATGTCATTTTGGAATTGTCTGCTAAATTTGGCATCATTGTAGGTTGATTTGATAGGTTTCGGCACGAGTTTTTGAAGTTGGAAGATTTGAAATTTCATAGTTCGTTTCATGGTGTGATTCATCGTTTTTGCATTGTTTGATTTGATTTGAGACCTCAAGCAGGTCGTGTTGGGTTATATAACTTTTTTGTATGTTTAAACGGGGTACTGAGAGCCTCGGGTGGGCTACAGGTATTTTTCCACTTTGTTTTGGACTACTGTTCTATCTTCTGGCTTCCTTTCTATGCGATCGCATAGTCGCAGCCGCAATCGTGAAGGCCTATTTGGTAGCTAATATTTTTCCTTCTTTGTGTTTGCATATACTAGTCCGCGATCGCGTAGTTATGTTTTTGCCTTCCACGCGTTCGCAGTCAACCTCCCGTTTTCACGTAAGGTCATTTGGGGAAACATTATTTTCCTTCTTCGCGACTGCAAGTAAAGCTCCGCTATCGCGATTCATTAAATGCCTGGACAAAATATAAACCATCAAATCGAGGGTTAGGCTATTTTCACTATATTTTGAGTTTCAGACCTCGGTTTTGGGGGCTTCTTTGTGAATTTTTCAAGCAATTCAATTGGGTAAGTATTCTTCACCTAGAATATTCCACGATTTCATCTTCATTTTCATCATTTTATTTGTGTTTTGGGTTGGGAAAAATGTTGGGTTTTGAAAAACATTCCTAAAATGAAAAATTATGATTTGAGGGACCAAATGGTATCGAAAATTGATAAATTTTGTATGGTCGTATCGGAATGGGTATTCGGTTTTGTAAATTTTTTGGGTTTTGAGGTGCGGGTCCGGGGGGCGACTTTTGGGCCGATTTTTGGATTTTGTTGAAGATTGAGACTTTAAGATCCAAAATATTTTTTTTATGTGTTTTATTTGTGCATTGAAGTTAATTTTGTTAGATTTGAGCCGCCCGGAGGTCTTTTCACCCGAAAATTGCATTTTAGAGTATTGGTTTGTCGTGTTTGAGGAAAGTATCTTGCTCAACCTTGTTTGGGGACTTCGCCTTAGGAATTGAGTCTTCTATGCTATTTGTAGTCCGTGCACACGAGGTGATAAGTGTGTGCTCGGACTTACTTGTGAAAAATTTTCCTTTAGGGTTCTTAGATCCTTATGTTCATTATGTGGGAAGTATTCTGTTATGATTGAGTTTCCCAATTTCTTAATTTTCCTCTATATGTTCCATACGATGTTGTTAGCTTTCCTCTAACTCTTACTTGTTATTTGGCCCTTATTTGCCTTAATTGAAGTGATTGTTCTCCTTATTGTTTCGTTATCTCAAAATTGCGAATTCCTCTATGACCTCGTGTATATATGCTATATGTCCAAATTATTGTGGTTGCTTGTAATTATTACGTGTTTATTATATCTTGTTGGTTTGTTGAGGGTATTGCGCTTCCTGGTTAATCTGTGAGTCTTACACTGTGACTGTTGTAATTTTTATTACGTACTACTTAAGCTTAAATTGATGAGTAGTCATATTGGACCGGGCTTATGGTATTTCCTTGGTATTTTACCGTTGTTGAGTATTAACTCAAGTTAGGTTTTATTTTGTTAAGTTAATTGTTGGAACGAGATTGTTCATAACTGATTCCCTTGCCGGGATATATTTGTTTCTATTCTTGATTCCCTTGCCAGGATGTATTTGTTTCTATCGTTGATTCCTTTGCCAGGATGTTATTGTTTCTATTATTTGGGTGAGGAAAGAGTTACAAAGCATAAAGGTGATGTCATGTACATTTATATTTATATTGATGCATATGGTGAGGTTGATGTCGTGCACCTTTATATTGTTCATATGGTGAGGAAGAATTATAAAGTACGAAGGGTGATGCCGTGCACATTTGTATTTATATTGATGCATATGATGAGGAAGAGAGATAAAGCACAAAGGGTGATTCTGTGCATATTTCTATTATTGATTGCATGGTGAGGTTTGAGAGTTAAAGCACGAACGGTGATGTCATGCACCTTTTTATTATTAATTGCATGGTGAGGTTTGAGAGTTAAAGCACGAAGGGTGATGCCGTGCACTTTCTGTTTGCTGTGTTCATTTGTTGTTGTCAATTCAAGTGTTTTAATTATTTAGATTTCTTTATTGCTGTGATCCTTTGTGTTGGAACTCATAGTGTTCATATATATATATATTCAATACTTCAAATTTTAATAATTGTTAAATTTTTAATTCAATTAGTCTCTCAATTGAATCCCCTAAAACAGTGTGAGGTTGTATTTTACTTAAAAAGGAATGTCTACTAAATTGTAGTTTATTAAATCCCAAGTTAAAGGTAATAATTCATTCTATGTTGTATTTTAATTAAAAATGGTACTTTCATTATTCAAATAATTTCTAAAAATAATTTCATCTTTTCTTGTTGAGTTCCTTATTGGTGTAGAAGTTGTAATCTACTTTAGGTTATTTAAATGAGACTACTTGAACATCTTAATTGCATTGGTTATGGACCATGTGTACTAGGTAACATGGAATCGTTGTTGTGCAAAGTGAGATAGAAAAAAGTGGGCACAAGGTGCCGGGTGTGCTAAAAGATTGGTAATTGAGGTTATGATATGAGATATCGATTTTGAGATGGCTGGAATTGTGCATAAGAAATGATTGATTTATTGAGTTGACATCACCTTCCTTATTTGTGTACATTCCTACTTGTTTGTGTTTCAGCTATGTTGGTGTTAATTTAGTTGGTTGCCTTTCATTTCCATTCGTGTTTCCTTTTATTATTTCTACTTATTGTAGATTGTTCTCTCCCTGTTGTAGATATTACTTTATTATCTTTATGTTGATGGTTTATCATCATATCCTATTCAATTTATTTGATCAGTAGGTGTCTGGACTGTTCCTTGTCACTACTCCATCGAGGTTAGTTTTCATACTTACTGGGCACCTCCATGGTGTGCTCATACTACACTTTTGCATATTTTTGTGTACAGATCCAGGTATTTGATCGGTTGTAGCTGTGCGGGTCGCTGCGATGGAGAGTCAAGGTAAACCTGCTGCAGCGCTCGCAGGCCTCGGAGTCACCTTCATTTGTACTTATTTCCATATGTTCCTGTTGTTTCATAACAGTGACATATTTATTTTGTATAACTACTCTTAGAAAGGCTTATGACTTGTACCGTCTGTTTTGGAAAATTGTAAGGTGTCAAGAGTTATTTAATTTTAAGTTAGTAAATATCAATGTTATTATAGTTAATGCTAGCTTTACCTAGTTTAGAGATTAGATGACATCACGACTCTTACGGAGGGATTTTGGGTCGTGACAATACTGTACGATATTTTTATTTCTTTACTATTTGCATCATTGGTTGATTCTTGTTGCTATCCACTAGTTCCTGATTTCCATTATTCAGTTTATACTGATATACTACACAACTAATTTTGTTTAGTGAGTGTGTTGACTGTACCTCGTCACTTACACCACTGAGGTTAGTCTTGATACTTACTGGGTACCGCTGTTGTGTACTGATACTATACTTTCTGCACATTTTTGTGTAGATTCAGGTACCTCAGAGTTGTTGATATTCTTGGTAGTTGACTGGGCATTACTGTGGCAACTCAAGGTATACCTGATTTCATGTTCGTGGGCCTCACAGTCACATTCTAATATTTTTCTTTGTACTATTTGATTCTATTCTGGAACTGATATAGTTAGAGATTTTTTTAGTAAACCCTATAGAACTTATGGGTTGTACTACTGGTTTTTGGATGAAAAAAAATTTCTATTTCATATTTAATAAATGTTTGGTTGAGTTTCCATTAATTCAAGTAGTGTTAGGCTTACCTAATCCTTAAGAGTAAGTGTCATCACGACTTTCTATAGAGGAAAATTTGGGTCGTGACACGATCACATGATATACCACATAACTCAAATACTTACAACAATAACTTCTGACCACAGTAGCTGCCAAAAATAATCCTAATATCGGTAATAAACCTCATCTCAAAGAAAACCTCATTCAAAACCTTCATACACTACAGATGATGAAAGAAAGGTGCAGAAACACATAATCACTCATCAGGTCAACAAGTCATGGAGTCCTCTCGCCTAACCAGAACAATAGCCCTAAATTCTAAGCTGACCTCCGATATTACTCTTCCAAACTTAGTGTAATTAAATCAAATAGCAATCACTTCATGCCCAACAACTTCATCTCATCACAAACATGCTACTCTACTAACATGCCTCACCAATACAACCTAAAGCCACAAACTTTGCAATTCGTGCACCCATATGCAACAATTTCAATGCACCCAAAAATGAAAAATGAATCAAATGAGAGAACCGTCCCTCAAGCTCAACAATTACCACCACAACGCAATGTTAAGAATTCATCACACCGTAGAACCAAACACATGAATCTAACACAAAGGATCCTATCCTATCATTGCCCAACTGCAAACACCGATCTATATGAAATACCTTGAGTCCCTAATGCTCTAAATCAAAAACCATAAGAAATTCAACGCCACGTACACAAGTGCATGACCATAACTATGGAGAAGAAAACAATGCAATATACCCCAGCCCAAAAAGATCATAACCAAGACACCATCACCCATTCCACACCCCAAATCACCAAATCACACGAAGTCCGCTATAAGGACAAAATAGAACCACACCATGTATGAATACTACAAACAAATTGCGATCCCTCGGAGCATGGAAAAGTAACACTTAGAACATGTCAGATACGAGTAAAAATCAATTCTAGCCGAATGATACATCCCTCAATAATAGCAGTACAAAGTCAACAAATCCGACCCAACATAGAATACAAATTCTCATTAGGCCTACCAATGGACCCTAAATCAACTTTGATCATCCACAAATTCATAGGAAAAATCCCTCCAAAAGTCCGCTATGATCTAACCATAACGAGTATCACCATCTAGCTAACTTTGACCATATCTTCAATGTCGCGACCTGCTACCCCGAGACAATCTGCTTCTGAGAACTCCTAGTCTCCAAACCATATAGAAAAATCTGAATATCAGCAGTCGGTCGACCAAGCGAGTATCACAATACCAATGAAGCATCCGTAAGTCAAAACACAATGCCCCTTTTGAAATGCGTACCCTTCTCAGGAATTACCAAGTAGTTATAGCATTCATTGAAACATCAAAAAATCATCCATGCTGTCTAAGAATTCATGACATTCCATTCAAAATTGAAATATGACCTTGCTCATATAAATCTCAATCCCCCACAACATACCACATCTATCATGCCATCATATGAAAAGTACGAGAATCTCATAATTAACCTTGAGTGACATGCCAACTACATACTCAATTAGCTAGGAACCTTTCACATGAACCCATCCAATAGAAAATCACAATACTCAACATGCTCCTGACGCCGGTAGGAAATATCCGTCTCAACTCGTGGTAGAAAACATCGAGGACACTTTGAAATTCTTTTGCACATAACCAAGCTATCATAACCGAATCCCTCTAACTTAACCAAGCCACATAGTTTGCCAAGTCCAAGAGTATTGCCTCAAAATACCTGTAAAGCCTCACCTCATCATAAGAACCAAAAGAACCAAGCGTACCATTACCATACTGATCCAGCCTACTGCAAAGTTGTCCTATTTCTTCTGAGCTTCTTCTAAATTTCCCTCAATGTGATACTTCTCCTTGCCAAAACATCACGATCCTTACCCAAGGCTCACCATAAGAGATACTAGCATAAAAGTACACCGCCCTAAGACCCATAAGCCATTGTATTCCCTCTTAAGCACCCCAAAAGTTGTCACGACCCCAGTTCGTCCTTCGTGAACATGTCGTGATGGAACCTAGTCTCTACAACTAGGTAAGCCTAACAATGCGGAATTTACACAACTTGCGAAAAATAAACTAACTTGCGGAAGCAAACAACTGAAAATCTTACTGTCAAGATAAAACTGTGTATAAGTGCCACTTGGAATAATACAACCCATATCACGTAATCCAGAAGAAACAACACCCAAAACCCGGAAACTCATAGGAAACACAGGCTAATAGAAATGAAATATGATGCTCTAACTGCAGAATGTCTACACAACCGAAAGAAAGGAAAGTCATATACTAAAGCTGGAATAAGATAGAGACTTCTGGTCTGCAGACGTGTCAGATATACCTCAACGTCTCTGCTAGATCTCTCCGACGAGAGGATAGTACGCCTGGGTGGAGGTACCTGGAGCTGCACATGAAAAATATGCGCAGAAGGGGCATGAGTACACCACAGCGGTACTCAGTAAGTGCCTAGCCTAACCTTGGTTGGGTAGTGACGAGGAAGGTCAGGGCCCTATTGAGATTCAATATAATAATAAGGTTGTCAACAGTATGAAATAAGCGAAAATAATGATTAACAACTATGAAATAAATCGAATTAACTATAAAATAAATCGGATTACACAAACAGCAATTAGCACGTAGAAAATAAGATAACACAGAGTAAACAACTCAATATCAATGCCAATAATGAGGATCTCCCAAGATACCGTCCTGTATTCCATTTTATCAATATGTACGAGGAGCTCCCGGGATACCCTCCCGTAGTCCACCGTATGAATATATCCGAAGGATCTCCCGGGATACCGTCCCGTAGTCCAACTATCAATGTGCAGGGGGATCTACCGGGAATCTAACCCGTAGTCCCAAAATAAATGTGCAGGTGGATCTACCGGGAATCTAACCCGTAGTCCAACTATCAATGTGCAGGGGGATCTACCGGGAATCTAACCCGTAGTCCCAAAATAAACAAACAAGGGGGGAGCTACCAAAATCCCACACCCGTAGTCCCAATGTAAATACGCAACCAAAATCAGACAAATATTCAGAAATTGAATTGCAACAATACAAGGCAACAAATAATTCTGGCCTAACATGCTTCACGAAATTACAATTAAGGCAAATTAAGCAAATAGGCAATTTGGATCAACTAATCATGCTTTTCTATACTAGCACAGACTATAATAGCAAGTAGAATAAAGCAAATACGGAAGAAACTCAGTTCAAGTATAATAAGTAAAAATTCGGGTTTTCAACAATTAGCTCAGGTATGCGCGCGTCACCTCACGTACAAGGCATCCAATTACCAAATATTATATCCTAAGGGACAAAGTCCCCCACACAAGGTTAGACAAGCCACTTACCTCGAACAAGTGCAAGTCAACTCGAAACCACGCTTTTTGCCACGAGTATCCGACTCCAAATGGCTCAAATCTATTCAATTAAATTGCATATTGTAAATAAAAATCCAAGTAATTAATTCTACAATTAAATTCTAAGCTAATACGCAAAATTGTATAAAATGACCAAAATGCCCCTCGGGCCCCACGTCTCGGAATAAAATTTATATTTCCAGAAATCTCACACTCTCACGAGTCTAACCATACCAAAATTATACAATTCCCATATCATTTCGACGTTCAAGTCCGAGATTTTATGTAAGAGGGTTTTCAAATCTTTTCCAAC
Organism: Nicotiana glauca; assembly: GCA_026770625.1. Taxonomy (NCBI): domain Eukaryota; kingdom Viridiplantae; phylum Streptophyta; class Magnoliopsida; order Solanales; family Solanaceae; genus Nicotiana; species Nicotiana glauca. The sequence continues at coordinate 46,376 of MU677765.1, forward strand.
AATATTCGCGGATTAAATGCCAAAACTAGTAATAGATTCAAGTTATAAAATCAAAATTGAGTTAAGAACACTTACCCCGTTGTTCTCTCCAAAAATCTATAGAAAAATCGCATTATCCGAGCTCCAAATCGTTAAAAATGGAAAATGGGAACGAAGTCCCATTTTCAGAACTTAACTTCTCAGCCCCTGCCTTTTCTTCTTCGCGAACGCGAAGAACAAAATGTTCAAGTTCAAAAATTGTTCTTCGCGAACGCGAAGAACAAAATGTTCAAATCCAAAATTTTCTCTTCTCGTACAGCCTCTAGTTTAATGGCCATAACTTTTGCTACAGATGTCCAAATTACTATTATAATATGTTTCGGGAAACTAGATTCTAAGAGCAACAACTTTCGTATTTGAATCACTTCAAAATTCCTTGTAAATCAAACGATATGAGCTTCCGAAGTAGGACCTGCGCGACAGAAAAATCCTTCTTCGCGAACGCGAGGCGCTGTTCGCGAACGCTAAGAACAAAGTCCCTGATGGAAAATCCTTCTTCGCGAACGCGAAGAACAAAGTCTCAGAGGCCAAATTCTTCTTCATGAACATGAGAGGACCCTCGCGGACGCGAAGAACAACACCAGATACCAGATATCAGCTATTGCAAAACAACCCAAAATGATCCGTTAACCATCCAAAACTCACCCGAGGCCTCCGGGACCTCAACCAAAAATACCAACACCTCCTAAAACATCATACAAACTTGTTCCAATTATCAAAACGCCTCAAACAATGCCAAAACCATCCAATTACATCAAATTCAAGCCTAAGTTCTTCTAAAACTTTCAAAACACGCATTCGATCAAAAACCCAACCAAAATACGTCAGAATGACCTGAAATTTTGCACGCATATCCCAAATCACCTAACAAAGCTACAGCAACTCTCATAATTTCATTCCGAGCCTCGGATCAAAGTATCACCTATCAACCGAAAATCGCCAAAATACTAACTTCGCCAATTCAAGCCTAAATTAGCTACGGATTTCCAAAATACATTTCGAACACGCTCCCAACCCTGAAATCACCTAAAGGAGCTAATGAAACCATCGGATTTTCATTCCGAGGCCGTCTTCACACTTTTCTGACTACGGACCATTTTCCAACACTTAAGCTCTCATTTAGGAACTAAGTATCCCAAAACTCTCCAAAATTCAACACCGAACGTCCCGATAAACCAAAATAGCAGAAATGAACTTAGGGGAAGCAGTTAATAGGGGTTCGGGGCATAAATTCTTAAAATGACCGGCCGGGTTGCTACATCCTCCCACACTTAAACATTCGTTCGTCCTCGAACGAGCATAAAGAACATACCTGAATTAGTGAAAAGATGAGGGTATTGGTTGCGTATATCTCGCTCGGTCTCCCAAATTGCCTACTCGGCCGGCTGACCCCGCCACTGAACCTTTACTAAAGCGACATCCTTTGATCTCAACTTTCTGACCTATCTGCCCAATATAGCCACTGGCTCCTCAACATAAGATAAATCCTTATCCAACTGGACAGAACTGATTGGTCAAAGTGATACCTTTGGAGCATCGAAACATGAAATACCGGATGAACTCCTGCTAAGCTGGGAGGTAAGGCAAGCCCATAAGAAACCTCCCCAACTCGCCTCAAAATCTCAAAAGGGCCAATAAATCTCGGACTCAACTTCCATTTCTTCCCAAATCTCATAACGCCCTTTATAGGCGAGAGCCGAATCAGAACCCGCTCTCCGACCATATATGAAACATCACGAACCCTTCCTGTCCGCGTAACTCTTCTGCTTGGACTGGGCTATACGGAGCCTATCCTGAATCACCTTAACCTTCTCCAATGCATCCTGAACCAAATCTGTACCCAACAGTCTAGCCTCACCCGGTTCAAACCAACCTACCGGGTCTCTGGTGCTCATAATTCACTTGCTTACAGTTGAGGCACCGGGGTACAAACCCTACTAGGCTCCAAAAGATCCAATCTCACAAACTGGTTGGCTAAGGCCTGAACATCCATCGCCATAGGCCTATCTAATAGTGGTAGGTAAGCCAAACTTCCCAAACTCTCTACTCGGCGACTCAAAGCATCGTCCACTACATTGGCCTTGCCCAGGTGATAGAGGATAGTGATGTCCTAATCCTTTCGCAACTCTAACCATATCCTCTAGCACAAATTTAGATCCTTTTTCTTGAACAGGTGCTGCAAGCTCCGGTGATCAGTATAAATCTCACAAGGCACACCGCACAATTAATGATGCCAGATCTTTAACGCGTGAGCAATAGCAGCTAACTCAAAATCATGAACCGGATAATTCTTCTTATTTACCTTCAACTGCCTGGACGCGTAGTCAATCACCCTACCGTCCTGCATCAATACCGCTCTAAGGCCAATCATCGAGGCATCACAATAGACAGTATAAGACCCCGAACCTATAGGCAATATCAAAACTGGGCTGTAGTTAAAGCTATCTTGAGCTTCTAAAAGCTCGCCTTGCACTCTTCCGCCCACTGGAACAGAGTACCCTTCTAGGTCAGTCTGGTCATAGGGGCTGCAATCGATGAAAAGCCCTCCACAAAACAACGGTAATAACCCACCAAGCCAACAAAACTGTAAATCTCTGTAGCTGAGGATGGTCTGGGCCAACTCTGCACTGCTTCTACCTTCTTTAGATCCACCTGAATACCCTCACTCGATACCACGTGGTCTAAGAATTCCACGGAATACAACCAGAATTCACATTTTGAAACTTTGCATAAATTTCTTTTCTCTCAGAGCCTGAAGTACTGTCCTCAGGTGTTGTTCATGATCTTCCCGACTCTGGGAATACACCGGAATGTCATCAATAAAGACAATGACAAAAGAGTCAAGATATGGACGGAATACATTATGCATCAAATGTATAAAAGTTGTTGGGGCATTGGTCAGCCCAAATGACATAACAAGGAACTCATACTGACCATAACAAGTCCTGAAAGCAGTCTTCGCGACACCTGGCTCCCGAATCGTCAACTAATGGTAACCTGAGCACAAGTCAATCTTAGAAAACACTTGTGCGCCTTGAAGCTAGTCAAACATATCATCAATACGGGACAAATGATAACGGTTCTTCACTGTAGGCTTGTTCACCGGTGATAATCAATGCACATATGCATGAAACCATCATTCTTCTTCACAAACAAGATAGGGGCACCCCAAGGTGATACACTGAGCCAAATAAAACCCTTATCAAGCAAATTCCTGTAATTGATTCTTCAACTTAACTGAATGTTTCACCTCATCCTTAGTCCATAACCTTAGGACAGGACCCAACCTTCAAAATCAACCATTTGTCATAGGATCCGAATTCCACATCATCACACTACATTAGTCTTATTTCAACACACTTCAATTTTTAATAGCGCTTAAATACTTCGAAATTGTTTTCTTCAGGATGTTACATTCTCCCACACTTAGGGTCATTCATCCTTAAATACACAACGTAACTTATCTCTTCGTTCGCATATCTTAATGTCTTAATTTTTTTTTTCCAACTCCCAAATTTTTCAAAAAATTTCAGCAGAGCCTCCCCTATAATTGGGCCTATCCACCTGCCAAAGTAACACCAAAACAACTCCTAACAACACATCCACAACCCAATGAAATACCATAATGTATATATCAATAACAGTAATCTCTGCATTACAAGCATCACATTATCATAATGATATCTGGACATGAAACACATCATCTGTATGCCCATAACCACGTCTCTGTCCATAATAGTTGTTCATAAATCACAACATTGCCAATTAATCTTATGTTAACAAACATCTCATTTCAGACCTCCACTTTACTTACACCGAGGCATGGAGACCTCATAATTACTTACTCGAATTAACGAGTCACATTTATCGCCACCTAGGCGCTCATCTCATTGGCTAAAGCTCAACGTTTACAACACAAAAATAAAGTTGAATATGAACAGAAAATATACAAGAATTGTCAAATAAGCCTAACAGGCATGACTCCCATTTAAAATATAGTAAATTATTTTTTTTAATTTCATAAAAGGATAATTTTAAATACATAAACCTTTTACTACCAGGAACTTGTCCTTATAAAACATCCACCGCAGCTTGTAGCTCGGTTTAAAATATTTCACATTATATAAATATTTGAGGATATCACCCTCAACTCTGAATCACAAGTATTTGCACATTGTGCCAACTGAATTTTTTTTTTTTTCATTTCCTTTCTTTCTTCTTTTCAATAATTTTCGTCAAGAAAAATCACAACATATAATTAACCCTCATACTGATAGGGTTGACAACTGAAATCAATCATCTTGAAATTACATAAAAACCCACTGTAGTAAGTAATAGAAAGTCACTTTTAGCCTCATAGATATTCTTAGTGACCAACACATAATGATAGGGATAGCTATCTCCATATAATAGCCATACGTGAGTATTCACATAAATAGATTTCAGGATTACGAAGTTCACTCATGAGTGGAGCATATTAAGAGGACTCGCCTCAATTTTCAAAACCAAATCAAATTAAGGAAAATATCCTTTTTTATAATAATCAGAATTGTACATGTAATGACACCATCTAGTGTAGTGGCCTCAGCCACACCATAGCAATTATATCAATGGGTCGGCCTCCACCTCTCAGGTGACATATACCCGCTCTCCCTCCATCTCTAACTTGTAGTGTATGCAGATTAGTAACTATGATGGAGTGTGTGGACCGAGTGTTCTGATGAAACAGATTTCTCCCATGTCTGGGACAATTTCTCATGATGTCACATTCATAACAACTCATCTGCAGTTCGGCTACTCATACTGAGTCTGTGCCAAATAACTAGAATAACCATTTAAGGAATCCCATGCTAGTGGTGCATTAAAAGATGATTATCCCATGGGAGTGCTTTGATTAACTGTAGCACTACAAGTATTCTGAAATTGTTTCCATTTCCATGCTGATACTGAAATGTAGAATTATTATGGACATAGGAATATCGAATGTCCCGAAATCATTCCATACAAATCTCAGCTCTTACTCAAATACAAGTTTTACAGAACTTTTGAACACCACATAAATACATCTCAGGCCAAATCAGATATGACACATGACCTATAATTTGATCGTTGTTAGTGAACTCCCTTCACTTGGTGCAAAGCCAAAAGATACATCCCGATACTCCACAATACTAACCTTTATCGCTCGTACGTCACCATCATAAGACACCCCAAGCCATTCGTTTGGCACATGTCATTCTTAGGACAGTTAAACTCATTTCCTCCAGTATCTCGATTGCTAGTTGTACCCTTCGCTAAATAGACATCTCATACGAACCACATAGTCTCTATTACCACCAACAATCTTCAAATCTATATCCACCTCATGCCTCTACTATTACTACGGCGATTAGGCAATTAAGTAAACCTTCTTAAGACCGCACTTATCAAGTAGATGTCAGAACCTACTGCACCCCCATGTGCACAATTGAATGATCTCTCAATACTTCTGCATTATCGATATGGATGACACGCGGTAACAATAGTTGAGCAAATTCTTGGCTCCCTTATAATCCTTCTGTAGCATCACGAACCGTCGGCGCATAATTGATACCGAGTGTGCAATTTCAATACACGAGTGGATGCAAAAAGAACATATGATATAGGCTCCAAAATGAATAAATGACGCACGATAAGGAATGAAATGAAGTGTAATTTTCCTAACTGTTACATAACCTCTCATAGATAAGTACAGACGTTTCCGTACCGATCAGCGAGACTCTAATAAACCGGCCAATGTTATGCGACTCCTATGAACCTAGAGCTATGATGCCAACTTGTCATGACCCCAGTTCGCCCTCCATGAACATGTCGTGATGGCACCTAGTCTCTACAACTAGATAAGCCTAACAATGCGGAATTTACACAACTTGCAAAAAATAAACTAACTTGCGGAAGCAAATAACTGAAAATCTTACTGTCAAGAGAAAAATGTGTATAAGTGCCACTTGGAATAATACAACCCATATCATGTAATCCAGAAGAAACAACACCCAAAACTCGAAAACTCACAGGAAACACAGACTAATAGAAATGAAATACGATGCTCTAACCGTAGAATGTCTACACAACCGAAAGAAAGGAAATTCATATACTAAAGCTGGAATAAGATAGAGACTTCTGGTCTGCGGACGTGGCAGATATACCTCAAAGCCTCTGCTAGATCTCTCCTCCGCGAGGATAGTACGCCTCGGTGGAGGTACCTGGAGTTGCACATGAAAAACATGTGCAGAAGGGGCATGAGTACACCACAACGGTACTCAGTAAGTGCCAAGCCTAACCTCGGTTGGGTAGTGACGAGGAAGGTCAGGGCCCTACTGAGATTAAATATAATAATAAGGCTGTCAACAGTATGAAATAAGCGAAAATAATGATATACAACTATAAAATAAATCGGATTAACTACGAAATAAATTGGATTACACAAACAACAATTAGCACGCAGAAAATAAGATAACACAGAGTAAACAACTCAATATCAATGCCAATAATGAGGATCTCCTAGGATACCATCCTGTATTCTATTTTATCAATACGTACGAGGAGCTCACGGGATACCCTCCCGTAGTCCACCGTATGAATATATCTGAAGGATCTCCCGGGATACCGTCCAGTAGTCCAACTATCAATGTGCAGGGGGATCTACCAGAAATCTAACCCGTAGTCCCAAAATAAACAAACAAGGGCGGAGCTACCGGAATCCCACATACGTAGTCCCAATGTAAATACGCAACCAAAATCAGACAAATATTCAGAAATTGAAGTGCAACAATACAAGGCAACAAATAATTCTGGCCTAACATGCTTCACAAAATTACAATTAAGGCAAATTAAGCAAATAGGCAATTTGGATCAACTAATCATGCTTTTCTATACTAGCACAGACTACAATAGCAAGTAGAATAAAGCAAATACGGAAGAAACTCAGTTCAAGTATTATAATTAAAAAATTGGGTTTTCAACAATTAGCTCAAGTACGCGCTCGTCACCTCACGCTTAAGGCATCCAATTACCAAATATTATATCCTAAGGGACAAAGTCCCCCACACAAGGTTAGACAAGCCACTTACCTCGAACAAGTGCAAGTCAACCCGAAACCACGCTTTTTACCACGAGTATCCGACTCCAAATAGCTCAAATCTATTCAATTAAATTGCATATTGTAAATAAAAATCCAAGTAATTAATTCTACAATTAAATTCTAAGCTAATATACGAAATTGTATAAAATGACCAAAATGCCCTTCGGGCCCCACATCTCGGAACCGGGTAAAATTTATATTTCCAGAAACTTCGCACTCTCACGAGTCTAACCATACCAAAATTATACAATTCCTATATCATTTCAACCTTCAAATCCGAGATTCTATGTAAGAGGGTTTTCTAATCTTTTCCAACAATATTCGCGGATTAAATGCCAAAACTAGTAATAGATTCAAGTTATACAACCAAAATTGAGTTAAGAACACTTACCCCGTTGTTCTCTCTAAAAATCTGTCAAAAAATCACCTTATCCGAGCTCCAAATCGTTAAAAATGGAAAATGGGAACGAAGTCCCATTTTCAGAACTTAACTTTTCTTCTTCGCGAACACGATGCACTGTCGCGAACGCGAAGAACAAAATGTTAGAGTTCAAAAATTGTTCTTCTTGAACGCGATTCTATATCGCGAACACAAAGAACAAAATGTTCAAGTCCAAAATTTTCTCTTCTCGGACAATCTCTAGTATAATGGCCATAAGGTTTGCTAAATATGTCCAAATGACTATTATAATATGTTTCTGGAAACACGATTCAAATAGCTACAACTTTCGTTTTTGAATCACATCAAAATTTCTTGTAGATCAAAAGATATGAGCTTCTGAAGTAGGACCTGCGCGACAGAAAAATCCTTCTTCGCTAACGCGAGGCGCTGTTCGCAAACGCGAAGAACAAAGTCCCTGGTGGAAAATCCTTCTTCACGAACGCGATGCCCTCTTCGCTAATGCGAAGAAAAAAGTCTCAGAGGCCAAATTCTTCTTCGCGAACGCTAGAGGACCCTCGCGGATGCGAAGAACAACACCAGATACCAGATATCAGCTATTGCAAAACAGCCCAAAATGATCCGTTAACCATCCAAACTCACCCGAGGCCTCCGGGACCTCAACCAAAAATACCAACACCTCCTAAAACATCATACAAACTTGTTCCAATCATCAAAACGCCTCAAACAATGCCAAAACCATCCAATTACATCGATTTCAAGCCTAAGTTCTTCTAAAACTTTCAAAACACGCATTCGATCAAAAACCCAACCAAAATACGTCCGAATGACCTGAAATTTTGCACACATATCCCAAATCACCTAACGAAGCTACAACAACTCTCAGAATTCTATTCCGAGCCTTGGATCAAAATCTCACCTATCAACCGAAAATCGCCAAAATACTAACTTCGCCAATTCAAGCCTAAATTAGCTACGGACTTCCAAAATACATTTCGAACACGCTCCCAGCCCTGAAATCACCTAACGGAGCTAAAGAAATCATTGGATTTTCATTCCGAGGTCGTCTTCACACTTTTTGACTATGGACTATTTTTCAACACTTAAGCTCTCATTTAGGGACTAAGTGTCCCAAAACTCTCCGAAATTCAACATCGAACGTCCCGAAAAACCAAAATAGCAGAAATAAACTTAGGGGAAGCAGTTAATAGGGGTTCGGGGCATAAATTCTAAAAATGACCGGCCGGGTCATTACAAAAGTACCACAATCGACACACCCACTCTAATCTACAACCGTTTTCTTCACCTTATTGATAATAAAATGTAGAATACATAATGATAAAGTAATACTGCGAGTCTCGACACCATCCATTGCAAATCTCAGATACTAGCCATATACAAATCCTCAAAATTTTTAATTATTACATATAAGTCATGAATCCATTAGAATCTTCTCGAGAGCCATCTACTCTCATGAGATCTCAATTGCACCGCCCAAATGGACCAAACGACCTATGCCCTATTATCACAATAACACCCAAAGAAGTAATCCACACATCTAAGTAACCTAGTAAATTCCTACTCCATGCGCACTACATCCCTCTTGAATAACTATTCAAATCATTCTATGATTTTCATATACTCATAAAGTGTAATACACCATGAATCCATAAACTTCCTTGCTAACATCATCCTCCAAACCAGCCTCTGCAAGTCATAATCTATCAATAAGCATGCGTAAGACCGAAACCAATACAAATAACCATGTAATCAAATCATCGATTGCAGACTACCCCAATTGGCTCATAGCCATGGAATAAAACATATGATAACTTAAAATAACCATACCTCATTACTGCTATAATACCACAATGAGATTCAACTAAATCCTTCATTAATATCTCAAATCATCTACAGATCTCGCATTCATCCTTGTGAAAATCAGGTCAACTTTCTCAACCAATCCAATCTCAAATCACAACACCTATACCCACTGGTAGAAAAGAAAGCCTCTATATAATATCATAAGGATCGCACATGTTCACAACATCATAAGGATCACACATCCATAAATTACCGCACAGGTGATAACCCATATGGTTAGCCTCAAACTGACATCTCTCGATACCCTTTCATAGCCATAATACTACACAATCACTTAATCTTCCTAAGTTTGAACTCATCAACAAGACCTGAAAATCTACTTCTTTCTGCATTATGATCATAACTCGAGACTATATAACACATTAAGACAAAAATCAAGCACCCAATATTCCTTTTTACACCCAAGAGAACTCTTCTCATAACATTAAACCATCTTAACACATCCCCGAGTCTACATCGTACTTTATCCTATAGACATCCAACCTCTCACCAAGCTATGAATTCCACTCATAGGGACACTAATGGACATATAATACCAAAAACATATACTCATACAATTGAAATCCCCAGGATCAAGCTAAAGTCCAAACCCAAGCTCAAGTTCCCCATACTAGCACATTATTAACACACATAAATCACATCTCGCACCTCATCTATGGAATCATAAGTCATCGATGCACAGCTGATACCGAGTGCTCACATACGCACACGAGTAAGTGGAAGGAATCGAAATAGATATACTTCAAGCTGAATCAATATCGCACGATAAGGAAAGAAATATGAGAAGTTTATCCTAAATGCCATGTAGCATCTCGAAGATACGTATGGACGTCATCATACCGATCCACAAGACTCTATTATACACTTGCTCATGAATTGTATAACCTATGAAGCTAGAGCTATAATACTAACTTGTCACGACCCAAAATCTGACTAGTCGTGATTGAACATAGCCTAACCCGCTAGGTAATCCAACGAACAACTATCCAATTTAATGAGATTTATTGAGACAAATAAATGATAAAATATCTGAATTTTTATACATATCCCAAGGACTGGTAGTACAAATCATGAGCTTCTAAGATTTAGAATTTACAAAGTTGGTATAAAATAAAGTACATCATCTGTTTGAAATATACATGAACAAATTAAAATTCTCAAGCTACCAAGATCAAGAGGCAGATATGACCAGAATACAGGTACATCTTCAAATCTAGTTCCCGTCATACATAACAATATTTGCATACAAGGTGCGGAAGTGTAGTATGAGTAAAACCGACCATATGTACTCAATAAGTAACAAACCTAACCTTAGGTTGAAATTATTGACGAGCTGGGACAAAGGTGTGATGACCCGACCCGTTGTCTCGTGAGAACCACTTTGTTTCCCCTATTTTCTGCTTCCTTATGTTTTATTATAAGAGTCTTGGGTGAACGAGTTGAATCGGATTGGTTTTAGATGGAAATGAGACACTTAGTCTCTTTAAGAAAGGCTCGGTTTGGAAAAAGTCAACCGGGTGTTGACCTATGAGTTAGAGGGCTTGGATGTGGATTATGATGATTCGGTTATCTTCGAGGGATGATTTGTGACTTAGGAGTGTGATCAGAAGTGATTTTGGAGGTCCGGTATAGAATTGGGTTGGAATTGACAAGGTTAGTATTTTGGTGAATTCCGGTTGATAGGTGAGATTTTGATCTAAGGGTCGGAATGGAATTCCAAGATTTGTTGTAGCTTTGTTAGGTGATTTGAGATATTTGTGCAAAATTTTAGGTTATTCGGAGGTGATTTGGTTGGGTTTTTGATCGAATGCGCGTTTCGGAAGATTTGGATGAACTTAGGCTTGAAATTGATGTAATTTGATGGTTTAGGTGTTATTTGTGGTGTTTTGTAATTGGAAAAAGTTTGAATGATATTATAGGATGGGTTGGTGCTTTTGGTTGAGGTCCCGGGGGCATCGAGGTGATTTCGGATGGCTAACGGGAGGTTTGAACTTGGAAAAATGTTGCAGAATTCTGCAGTCAGTGCAACAGGTGATTGGCCTTCGCGAACCCGTGTGGGCCATTGCGTTCGCATAGAAGGAATTTGAGGGCCAGGATTTTCTAACTTTCGCGTTCGCATTGGAGGACTCGCGATCGCGGACGGTTAGGTGATCAAGCTTCCTGTTCGCGGGAGAAGGTTCACGTTCGCGTAGAGGAAATTAGGTCCTAGGGCAGTTGCCCTTCGCATTCGCGTGGAGATGTACGCATTCGCGTAGGCTATTTTTGGTCAGAAGCAATTTTGTTCATCGCGAATGCGTGGGTCCACTCGCATTCGCGTAGAGTTAAATGTCAGCTGACAGAAGAGTTTTATTAAATATTTCATCCGCGAACCGAATCTTATTTCCACCATTTTTTAGCAACCTTGAGAGCTTTTGGACGGGAATTGAAGAGGACTTCGATGGGTATTGATTGGAGGTAAGTCCTATGAACTAAAAACACATTTTTATGGTGAATTTAGACTGAAAATTTAAGGAATCAAGGGTTAAGAATGGAGGTTAAGGCTTGAAACTCAAGAGAGTTATATGGGAGATTTGAGGTGTCATTTGGACTTCGATTTTAATAATTTTTATATGTATGGACTCGTGGCGAGATAAGGAATCCGTTGATGTTAAATTTTTTTATTTTCGAGAAGTGGGCCCTGGGCTCGGGTTTTGCTAATTTCGAGATTTTTGCTATTTTTCGATTCTTTTCGATTGGGTATTGTTCCATTGGCACATCGTAATGTATTCGTTGTGGTTTTGATCAGATTCGGTGCGCGAGGAGGTCGATTCGAGAGTCAAGGGCATAGCAAGCTAGGATTTGGCTGTTTGAGGTGAGTAATAGATGTAAATGATGCTCTAAGGGTTTGAAACCCCGTATTTGCACATCGTAGTGCTATATTGAGGTGACTTGCACGCCAGGTAGCGAGCGTGGGGTAGAGCACTATTGGGGATTGTGTCTTGGTCCATCCCGATAGATGAATATACTACGTATTTGACTGAAATTAATTTATTATCATTATAATTTGAGTTGCTTGCTATATTTGGGCTTCGTGCCAATTGATTTAATCCTTCAGGGATTGTTATTACTGGATTCTTACCATTTTTACATACTAATGAACTCAGTCCTGGTTTTTAATATTGTTTTGTAAGCACCTTTTCTCTCACTTGAAACTTAATTAATATTTTTAAAGGAAGTTTGGGATGAATATTTCTATATTGTTGTGTCCGAGGGGCTTATGTGATTTTGGACTGATTATAGATCAGGATGCGCGCCGCAGCGGTACTGTATTGATATTGATATGAGGCCAAGGGACTGATTGATGCCATGAGATGGCTTATTATTGCGCTTGGGCCATAAGGGGCCCCTCCCGGAGTCTACACATCCCTAGTGAGTGTCGTCAACGAAAAATAAATAGAGCGGGATGCACGCCGCAGCGGGTACTGGAGAGTACCAGTATATGTGTTGCATTGGATATTTGATTGGCATCTACTTATTTATCTGTTGTGGTATTTCCTTAAGCGTTTTCATTGATTTATTGATTTCATGCTGCTGGGTTTGAGTTGCTGTATTTATAGAACTACTTTGTGCTTATTCAGGACTTCTTATTCTCAGCCTTTATTTATGTTTATTACTCACTGATTTGGAAGTACTCACTTTACTTCGTGCACCTTCTATGCAGATTCAGGTGCACGCACTGAGGCTGAGTGAGACTTTTCTCTGTTGAGCATCACATCCGGGAGCATCAAAGTAGCTACATCACGTCCGCAGTCCTGATCTTCCCATCTATCCTATTTATTTTTATTCCCCATTTCTTCAGAACATTATGTAGTAGGTTGACACTCGTATGTTAGAGGCTCAGGCTTGTGACGCTGGATCATTTGGGCTGGGCAGTAGTAATTCTATCTGAGATTCCGCATGTTATAACTTTATTTTGGATTTTAGTTATTAAGACTTAGTAAATGGTCTGTATTAAATTAAACTATGAACTGTGGTTAATTGGTTAAGGATGTTGAAATGGTCAGGCTTGCCTAGCAATGTGTTGGGCGCCATCATGACCAGGTCGGGGTCGTGACAAGTTGATATCAGAGCCTGGGTTACTTGGTCTCGCGAGTCATGAGCCGGTTTAGTAGAGTCTCGTGGATCGGTACGGAAGCGTCTGTACTTATCCTAGAGAGGTTGTAGAACCTTTAGGAAAACTTCACATTCTTGAATTCTTATCGTGCGTCCTTGATTCAGCTTGAAAAGAAACTCTTGAAATTCCTTACATGTGTTCGTACGTGCGCATGAGTGCTCAGTATCATATGTGCCTTGATGTCTTGTGATTCCCCGATCGAGGGGCGAGATGTAATCTCTGTGAGTTTATGTTGGGCCAGTCTGGAGGACTTAAGGCCGGATCTTTTCCTATGGCTTGAGCACCGAGGTGCTGATTGTGTGAGCAAGTGTTTCGAACTTATACGTTCGGCATTGCCCCTATTAGTTAGAGTGACGGCTGGTTAGCTACGTGGTGAGTATGTTAGTGCTGCAAGGTGCATCTATGTGACTTGGAGGTAATGAGGAAGGCCTACTAGATGATATAAGAACTATTAGGTGTTTGAATTCCATTTTAATTCGAGGTATAGCCCGAGTTATGGGCGCGTGAAGAATCTTTTTATGTTTCCAGTTGGGAGAAGTAAAAATTTTATGTTGTGGTATGAGTTCAGACTCAGGAATACTAAGCGACTGCGTACAGTTTAGGACAGTGTAAGGTATACAAAAATGGTAGTTGGAGGAAAGTAGGTGGGTCATCTCCTGTGGAGTGTTCTAAAGTTGTGTGATCTTTATGTTATCTATTAGAAGATCTCATTTACAAGTGAAGAAAATGTGTTGACATCTAAATTGGATCACCTAGAGAGTGGGCTTAACTGTTATGTGAGTGAATGCGAGATTTGCAGAAGAGTTAAAAAAAATTTAAAAAAATTCTAGATGATTTGTGTTTCCACAAGCTTATGAAGGATTGAGTTTACTCTTACTATGGGATTAAGGCAGCGATGGCGTATGTGCGTTATGAATTGTTGGGAGTGTTTTGATTTATGGCTTCGAGCCAAGTCGGGGAGTTTGCTATTGATTAGCTAATTGTACAGTTATGTGCGATGTTGGTTCCGGTTTTAGGCATGCTGGAGAATTAGTTCTGGTTGCAGAAATTGAGCCGAGGATGGCACGAGTGAAGCAAAATTTTGACAAAGGTTATATGGTGCTTCATAGATGTGTGAGAATCATAGGATATCTTAAGTTGTTGTTGGTAAAGAATTCTCGGTGCATGGAGCAGGAAGATGTTTGTTTGTATTGGGATGAGTTCATATCCTGTGGTGTCAGGGTGCTAATAAGGCACGGATGGCTATGTTCGTTTGATCAGGTGAATTGCAGTTTGAATAAGAAGTAAATGACTCTCGAGAATGGTTTTAATGTGTTCAAGATTTTACATGTAACAATCAGGTGTCTTAAGGTTGTGTATGTGGTTAAAGACTGTGTTTTCACTGGAAAAGTTCAAGACTTGTGATATTTTTATGTTAATTATGGGATTCTATGTATCAGTATCTAGAAAGTAAAGGTAACAGATTTAGATTCGCAGGAAGTTCTTCAGAGTAAAGTATTTTGGAATGTGGTGTTTCTAGGAGTATTTGAGAGAGGATTCAGTAGCTTATAGGTCTTAGACAGTGTGGTCTTGTGCTTGGGTCTCGTGTAGTGAGCCTGGGTTGAGAAACTATGGTGCTACAGCAAGGGGGAATATCAAGTTGATGATGAATCAGAAGGGAAATTACATAGATGGAATAGCTTGATAGTAGACCGAATCGGCATGGTAAGGATATGATTAATTATTCGTATGTGTTTGAGGTAATGAGCCCTTACAAGTATTTTGCAGCAATTCTCTTGGGTTTTGATGGCTTGCTTAGCTTGGTCGAGTTAGAAGGATTCCGTCCTGGCAGTTTAATTTATGCAAACAGAATTGAGAGAGTTCTTGTTGATTTCTACCGTGGTTGAAGAGGTGCATTTTCTACGAATATGAGAGACATGGAATGTGTAATGATTTTTCTTCTAGATGGGATCAATGGAAGTTCTTGACTAGTTGAGTGTGTAGATGTCTGTGGCTCGGAATGGAGATAAAAGTTTTCCTGCTATCTTTGGATGGTATGGTATATGCGGTATGTTGTGGAGGATCAAAATTTGCGTGTACGAGGTTTCAGTTCGGTTCTGAAAGATGTTCATAAAACTCTTAGGCAACGGGTAGCCTCAGATAATCAAGGAAATGGTGCTGCTAATTGGAAGCGATTTGACGAGGGTATATGTCTCAGAAAAAAGGTAATGTGATTAAACTGATTATACTTCGGTAGTATTGCGGCATTTTCTTGTTGGATCAGCTGGTAGTATTCGGGTTTGCTTGGTGGCACAGGAAATTTTTGTCACGCTCCAAAATCAAGGAGCACGATGCGCTCAACCGAGTAAACCCGATTAAGCAAGCCTTATCCAACACTTTCTACCCATCTCAATACAGTTAAGGAAGCCATACTTTCATTTGTTAAGACAATAGGGAAGATAGTACATTAAACATCATTAGTTCATTTTATATCCCAACCTTTAACCGTAGTTAAGTTTCCAAGTTCCCATACAATAACATTTTAGAGAGGCGAGAGCTAGATTTACAACATAGTTTGTAGACCCATCCAACACCCGTACATAACCCAAACATATGTCTACGGAGCCTTTAAGGATACAAAAGACAAGTATGAAAATGCCGGCGACAAGGCCCCGGCTATACCTCAAAAGTTGATATCTATAGCAAAATATATACAACGTAACCCCCTTGAAAGAGTGAGGGGCTTACCAAGACTTTGAGAGGAGGATGCTCAGCTACACGTGATCGGCACTATCCATTATGGAGCCACCTAGATTCATAAAAAAAATATAGCGCCCCCGGCAAAAGGGACGTTAGTGCCATCGAATAGCACTAGTATGTATAACTAAACACCATCTAATTAGAAATAACCTTCATCCAAGAGTAAAGAGGAAATCATAAAGACAACAAGGTTTCAAATAAACAACATGTCAACAATATAAGGAGTTTCACATGATTTTCACAAATTTTCTGAATTTTTAGATTGGAGCATCCCACACTGTTACATCATTATCCACTTTGCCACTGCTTCTTTGAGCGGAGTCCGATCACGGCCCGATCGGCTAAGCCTTCTCCCGGAGACGTTACTATTATTTTATTCACACTTTACATTTTCCATCATTAATACATTACCACCATGTGTATACATATCATGGCGTCCGATCACGGCCCGATCGGCTAAGCCGTCTCCCCGAGACGTTACCATTATTTCATTATTCATCTTACCAATCTTTGGTCACACAAGTATTAGTTCACCGGCACTTCGGGCCACAATTTCCACATTCCATAATTCACGTTTCATATTATTCCCATTTTCAACATTTACTTTGCCACTTAAGATCATAGGTGCGTACAAGGGTAATTTAAATTATAAACGTAGAGAGGAATTCGTCAAGTTAGGCATATTAGTCCCAAAGTGACCTTGGCATGACATTTAGGCATTTAGCACATAGCTCATGTTCTAAATACATCCTCCATTTACAAAGAACAACATATTAAACATATGAAGAAATACCTACCACATATATTTTCACAACAATAATTCACTTAACATAACAAGTACTGCATCAATCACGTTCGAACTTAGAACATTTACACGGGCACCACGGAAGCTCAATTTCTAAGAGACGGGGTTTTAGCCATACATACCTGAAACTTGCCCCTTAATGACACTACAATGATCCAATACCCTTAGTTAACTTCAATCTACAATACAGCATTCGATAGGGCCAATATTAGGAACAAAATCCATAACTTATGCCATTTAGACCTATTATCAAACACCTTAAAGGTATAGATATTTACACCACATAACTATAGTATTGGTTCACCCAACTATCACCATTAACCAACAATTCATTCCACCATCATTCCTAACCAATTTATAACTTCCACCAACATATGTATGACCATTCATTCATACCTAACCATCAACCTCCTTAATTAACCCATTTCACAATCTTTACAACCAACACAACCTAGGTTAGGTACTTATGGCTTTCAATCATCATCCCATGAGTTCTAATGTATATATCATACATAAATAATTACCATAGAGTAGTTAGAGATGATAGACATACCTCTTGTAGTAGGAATCTTGAGAATCCCCACTTGTAGTGTTCTTGATAAATTCAATGATTTGAATGGAAATCTATGGATTTCCAAGATTAATATTTGTTAATATAAGTGTTTAGGATTAATAATAAACTCAAAATACTTCAAAAACTTTACCTTGGATCATAGGAAAGAAGTATGGGACGGATTCTTGTTGATAGAGCAATCCCTAGCTAAAAATTACCCCTTGCATTTATTTGGCGAAATGAGGTCGTTTTGCACTAAAAATATAATTTTTTGTACTCCCGTGCCGCGTGGGATGCCTCGGGGCATGGGGAAGTTGGGAAAAATGTGTCTAAAATTGAAATTTCGGACCTCACTGGAATTTGTACTGGCGCGGCGCACCGGGCGCCGCGGTAGTGCAAATTTCTGCGCTGCTTTAGTAATTTGGTCATAACTTTGTGTATGAATGTCCTAATGACGAACGGTTTAAAGATTTGGAAACAAGACTCAAAGACCTTTTATTTGATAGGTTTTTAATCACAGAAATACTTATATAACTGGAGATATGATTGTCCAAAGTGAGGTCTTGTGCACTCATTCGCAACTTTCGTCTATTATGAAATTTTCCAACTTGGCTTAGACTTAGGCTTCTCCTTACACCCCAAATCACTTATAATATGACTTATACACTTATTACCATATCTAATTGATATCCATAATATCCTTAATCCTCAGTTGCACGCAAGATAAAATATTTAGCCTGCCTTGGCACCACGAAATTTTAAATTACTTAAGCAAAATTTTCTAGGTATTTACAATTTTAAATTATCTATCATGGAGTGATGGGATATTTAAGGTGTTTTATGCATTTGGACAGCAAAATTAGGATCAGGTATGATGATTTGTGTGCTATATGGAGTTGGAGACTGGGAGTTCTCAGGTACAGGCTTTGTCGTTGTTGTGGATCATGTGTATTCGGCACCGTTTAGTGGCAATCGGGATTTGGAGGCTCAAGTGGATCTTTATTTGCTGGTATGTTAGATTTTGGATGTGCTGTTGAAATTCAGACTGGTTGTCTTAGTGTTAGGTGATTCTGAACTATTGCGATACGGGCTATGACAGAAATTCCACGTGTTGAGTAGCGAGGTGCATTATATTATATTCTTTCAGAGTGGTTTATATTTCAAAGACCCAGCGGACGGCTGGGAAGGATTGCTTTTATTAATCGGGCCTTCGTGATAGATGTCAGTGCAGAGGTTCCTACCATTGATTTTGTTCCTGTGTTAAGGGACTTTTCGGATGCATTTCTTGTGGGCATGTCACCAGGCGAGGTTGTGGATTTTGATACTGATTTGGTGCCAGGCATCGTATTGTAGGCTCCGGCAGGAGTTATAGTAGTGGAAGGAGCAGCTTCAGGCTTTCTTGGTAATGAGTTCGTTGGTAGGCTGATGTGGATACGTGTTTAGCTTGAGTTGGCTTGGTTGGCCCCGAATTGTATTGTGGAGGGATAGGTTAATTCGATCATTATTGAGCTTGTTAGTGATCTGAGGAGAGCTATGAGTTGATTTTCGGTGTTGTGAGACGTTATGATTTGTTGGTTATGGACACATGTGGTGCGGTTCTATTAGAGATTCATAGTGAAAGTCGAGCGGGAAGAGTAAGTGGGTGTTGCTCGGTAAATGGAGTATTGGTTATGACATATCGGGTTGTGTGGCATATGTTATTTGTTTCACCGTAGGTGTAATAAATTGCTTTGGTTCCAGATATCAAATTGTGCATGGTTGTCGATTGTGAGAATAGTGACTTGAGGTGTTTCATGTGTAACAGTGTTTGGATAGAATCGCGCATTGTAGCGAGGCCACGTGGAGATATGACCTTTCGGGGTAGATTCAGGTGTTCTATTTATATGATGTGAGATGGGGTCTCAGCCTTGTGTTGTGATGGTACTAATGAGCTTGAGGTACAGCTCTTCCATTTGAGTCATTTTTCATGATTTGAGTATGTTCATACCGTTTCTTATTGGTGCGCGTATTATGCAAGTTGTGGCTTAGGCATGTATTGAGGTGTCATATCACCAGAGTGGTGTGTTGGATTCGAGGTGATCATTGGGGTCACTAATGAATACTAACAGATTTGATTTCAGCTGGTTTGGGCTTATTCAAAGTATAGATGTGAGGTCCTGATCTTGTGTATGATTTCGAAAAATGCAATGTGGTTCTATGGTTTATGGACTAGATGGATTGTGAATTTCAGCTATGTTGTGTTATCGGACCTATGCGAGATAGGGTGATGTGGGATCACCCCTGTATATATGCTTGGTAAGGTCATTCAGCTATTGGTTGGTTTCTAGGACAACTCTGGGTACGCTCGAGGACGAGCGTTTGTTTAAGTTGAGGAGGATGTGACGACCTGACCCGTCGTCTCATGACAACCACCATGTTTCACCCATTTTCTACTTCCTTATGTTTTGATATAAGAGTCTTGGGTGAACGAGTTGAATCGGATTAGTTTTAGATGGAAATGAGACACTTAGTCTCTTTAAGGAAGGCTTGTTTTGGAAAAAATCAACCGGATGTTGACCTATGAGTTAGAGGGCTCGGATGTGGATTCCGACGATTCGGTTAGCTTCAGGGGATGATTTGTGACTTAAGAGTGTGATCAAAAGTGATTTTGGAGGTCCGGTGTAGAATTAGGCTGGAATTGGCAAAGTTAGTATTTTGGCGAATTCCAGTTGATAGGTGATATTTTGATCCGAGGGTCGGAATGGAATTCCGAGAGTTGATGTAGCTTCGTTAGGTGATTTGAGATGTGTATGCAAAATTTCAGGTTATTCAGAGGTGATTTGGCTAGGTTTTTGATCGAATGCGAGTTTTGAAAGATTTGGATGAACTTAGGCTTGAAATTGATGTAATTAGATGGTTTAGGTGTTATTTGTGGTGTTTTGTGATTGGAACAAGTTTGAATGATGTTAAGTATGGGTTGATTCTTTTGGTTGAGGTCCCGGGGGCCTCGGGGTGATTTCGGATGGCTAACGGGAGATTTGAACTTGGAAAAATGTTGTAGAAATTCTGCAGTCAGTGCGTCAGGTGATTGGCCTTCGCGAACGTGTGTAGGCCATCGCGTTCGCGTAGAAGGAATTTGAGGGCTAGGATTTTTTGACCTTCGCATTCGCATTGGAGGACTCGCGATTGCGCAGGGTTAGGTGATCAAGCTTCGCGTTTGCGGGAGAAGGTTCGCGTTCACGTAGAGGAAATTAGGTCCCAACGCAGTTATCCTTCGCGTTTGCGTGGAGATGTACGCGTTCGCGTAGGCTATTTTTGGTCAGAAGAAATATTGTTCATCACGAACGCGTGGGTCCACTCGCATTTGCGTAGAGTTAAATGTCAGCTGACAAAAGGGTTTTATTAATTATTTCATCCGCGAACAGAGTTTTATTTCCACCATTTTTAGCAACCTTGAGAGCTTTTGGACGGGAATTGAAGAGGATTTGGACGGGGATTGATTGGAGGTAAGTCCTATGAACTAAAAACACATTTTTATGGTGAATTTAGACTGAAAAATTAAGCAATCAAGGGTTAAGAATGGAGGTTAGGGCTTGAAACTTAAAAGAGTTATAAGGGGGATTTAAGGGGTCATTTGGACTCCGATTTTGGTAATTTTTATATGTATGGACTCATGGAGAGATAAGGAATCCATTGATGTTAAATTTTTTGATTTTTAAGAAGTGGGCTCGGGGCTCGGGTTTTGCTAATTTCAATATTTTCGCTATTTATCGATTGTTTTCGATTGGCTATTGTTCCATTGGCATATTGTGATGTATTCGTTGTGGTTTTGATCAGATTCGGCACGCGAGGAGGTCGATTCGAGAGGCATGGGCATAGCAAGCTAGGATTTGGCTGGCTTGAGGTGAGTAATAGATGTAAATGTTGCTCAGAGAGTTTGAAACCCCGTATTTGCACATCGTAGTGCTATATTGAGGTGACTTACACACCGGATAGCGAGCGTGGGATAGAGCACCGTTGGGGATTGTGACTTGGTCCGTCCCGGTAGATGAATATACTGCGTATTTGACTGAAATTCATTTATTATAATTATAATTTGAGCTGCTTGCTATATTTGGGCTTCGTGCCAATTGATTTAATCCTTCAAGGATTGTTATTATTGGTTTCTTACCATTTTTACATACTAATAAACTCAATCCTGGTTTTTAATATACTTTTGTAAACTCAGCCACATTTTCTCTCACTTGAAACTTAATTAATATTTTTAAAGGAAGTTTGGGCTGAATATTTCTATATTGTTGTGTCCGAGGGGCTTATGTGATTTTGGACTGATTATGGATCGGGCTGCGCGCCGCAGCGGTACTGTATTGATATTGATATGAGGCCAAGGGCCTGGTTGATGCCACGAGATGGCTTATTATTGCGCTTGGGCCGTAAAGGGCCCCTCCAGGAGTTTACACACCCCCAGTGAGCGCCATCGACGATAAATAAATGGAGCGGGCTGCACGCCGCAGCGGGTACTGGAGAGTACCGGTTTATATGTTGCATTGCATATTTTATTGGCATCTACTTATTTATTTTATGTGGTATTTCCTTAGGCGTTTTCACTGATTCATTGATTTCATGTTGCTGGGTTCGAGTTTCTGTATTTATAGAACTACTTTGTGCTTATTCAGGACTTCTTATTCTCAACCTTTATTTATGTTTATTACTCACTGAGTTGGAAGTACTCACTTTACTCCCTGCACCTTGTGTGTAGATTCAGGTGCACCCACTGAGGCTGAGTGAGACTTTTCTCTGTTGAGCATCACATCCGGAAGCATCAAGGTAGCTGCATTACGTCCGCAGTCCTGATCTTCCCGTCTATCCTATTTATTTTTATTCCGCATTTCTTCAGAACATTATGTAGTAGGTTGACACTCATATTTTAGAGGCTCAGACTTGTGACACCGGATCATTTGGGTTGGGCAGTAGTAATTCTATTTGAGATTCCGCATGTTATAACTTTATTTTAGATTTTCGTTATTAAGACTTAGTAAATGGTCTGTATTAAATTAAACTAGGAACTGTGGTTAATTGGTTAAGGATGTTGAAATGGTCGGGCTTGCCTAGAAATGTGTTGGGCGCCATCACGACTGGGGTTGGGGTCGTGACAAAAGTTCGGAGTCCAACACCAATAGCCAACAACAGTTCATAACAACATAATCAAAGCGATAAAAGAAGCAACTCACAGATTAAATGCTTAGCTCATTCACAGTTCTAGAAAATAAGTAAGCTTTACAGGTATATCACTGAAAACCAAAATATTTTACCAAAATCACCAAAATATGAGTAAGTCTTTAAAATTGTGATTTTCCCCAAAACTTTCAATGGGTAAATGTTTTATTTTCAAATGGCATGAGGAAAATACATCTTTGTGACTACATGTCAATGTGTATGTGAAGTCTTGAATGATGAAATACCGTATAACATGAGGAAAATATATCTCTATGCATGTATGTCAAGTGTGCATGTCGAATACAATGCAACTCAGTGATAAAATCATATGCATACTTTGAGAGTATCAATTCACTCAGTCCTCCCAGTCACTCAGTCCTCCTATTCTCTCACTACTCACAGTCACTCAGTCCATACAGTCATATAGTCCACCAGTCACTCTGTCTTCCCAATCTCTCGACACTCGCTCTCGGTACTTGCACTCGGCAATCGTACTCAAACTTGGCACTCGCACTCAGTAGGTACATACGCTCACTTTGAGTGTGCAGACTTCGAACGGGAAGATCTAGCCCATGTGCTATAATAAGACAATCATGGCATAAATCACTAAATACTGCTGCAACATGTAGCTTGATCCCATTAATATCCTCACAATTAGGCCCTCGGCCTCACTCAATCATCAATTCCTCTAGTCTCTTGGCCTCATAAATCTCATGACAATCGGCCCAAACAAAGATAATATGATGTGAGACAAATGATAATAGAGACTGAGATATGATATGCAATGAATGAGTATGACCGAGCATGTAAATGCCATTTAAGCACATAGCTCAATAATAAAAATGACCTCAGCGGGTCCTAGTAGTATAAGCATATAGCCCAAACATGGTTTCTAACATGGATCATAACTCAGTTACACTATCACGTAGAAATCTCATGGATAAAGACAAGATTAAGCAACTACACATTACCACTAAAACAACCGAGTCATAATTCACACGATGCAGGCCCACACGCCCGTCACCTAGGATGTGCGGCACTTAAACATCAAACACATAACATGCATATTTGTG
The DNA here is from genome assembly GCA_026770625.1 of Nicotiana glauca. Classification (NCBI taxonomy): domain Eukaryota; kingdom Viridiplantae; phylum Streptophyta; class Magnoliopsida; order Solanales; family Solanaceae; genus Nicotiana; species Nicotiana glauca. The sequence goes on from MU677765.1 coordinate 70,338, forward strand.
GTTCATACACTCAGCACCAAGTCTAGAAGTGTTACTTACCTCAAACAAGCCAATCCAATACTATACAAGCCAAACGATACTTCAAAAATGTCATCCCGCGCATCTTGACCTTCGAACGACTCAAAACTAGCAAAAAGCAACTCAAATACATCAAATAATGCCAAAGGAAACAATTCCAAATGATAAAGGTCAAATCTTTAATCAAAAGCTCAAAGTCAACCAAAAAGTCAAATACGGGCTTGCGGCACGGAACCCGATGAAACTCACAAAATTTTGCAACCCATTCAATTATGAGTTCAACCATACTAGTTTCACTCAAATCCGACTCTGAATAGATGTTCAAAACTCAAAAACTCACTCTATGAAACTTTAGACAAAACACCCCAATTTCTCTCTTGAAATCCTTAATCAAATGCCAAAACGAAGATAGATTCAAGAAGTAAATCAAAATCGAGTAGAGAACACTTACCACAATCTATACGGTAAAAATCACTTCATAAATCGCTTCAATCCGAGCTCCATAGCCGTAAATATTCAAAAATGACAGAAACCCCTAAATATATAGTACTTATAGTCATTGGACAGAAATATCCTACACGATCGCGGGACATTCTTTGCGATCGCAAAGAACAAACACAGCAGCTATGCGTTCATGAAAGATCACATGAAAATGCATTGAACACATGTACTTGCACTACGCGAACACGATAAAACAATGCGAATGCAAAAATGAATCTTCTAGCCCCAACTTCTCAACCCAACACTACGCGAATGCGGGCTGAATGATGCGAACGCGAACAATATCCAGCTCCAAACTACATGATTGCGGCCCTCCAATCGCCACCGCATTTAAGAAACTCCCCAACTCCAAGTTTTACTCTAAGCGATCGCATCACATCTTTCGCGATCATACCAATCAAGGTACCAAAATACACCAGCAATCACACATGAAGAAAAAATGCTCTGATTCCACTCTAAAACTTGCCTAGGCCTCTCGAGATACCGTCTGAACATACCAATAACTCTCATACCCTAACACGAATCTATTCGAGGCCTCAAAGCCACAAATCGCACCTCAAATCGAGCTTAATTAACTTTGAATCTTTCAACTTCTAAAACTCGTGCTGAACCTTATCAAATCAACTCGGAATGAACTCAAACATTGCATACAAGTCCCACATGAAATAGAAAATCTATCCTAATTTTTAGGTGCACAATCCGAACAGATATCATCAAAGTCAACTCTCGGTCAAACTTATGAACTTTCCAAACCTTCAAATTTTCGACTTGCACCAATTAGTGTTGAAACCTTCTAGAATTATCCAAATGCAAATTCGGGCACACGCCCGAGTCCAAAATCACAATCTAGACCTAAAAGAACGATCGAACTCCAATCCGAGGTCAAATAGTAAAAAGTACTTGCTCAACTCTTCCAACTTTAAGCATAAATCATAAAATCCATTCTCCGAAATTAATTTTGAATAACCTGAAAATCAAGATTGACGATTCGCACAAGTTATAATACATCATACAATGCTTCTCAATATTTCTAATGGCCGAATGGAATGCAAATGCTCAAAATGATCGGTCGAGTCATTACAGACGCGATAGTCGTAATTGTGAATAAGAGTTTGCAATTGCAACATCTACAACTTGGTAAGGGTTTGAAATGTTGGGACTTAACTAATTTTGCATATTTTTTTAACCTTAGACTCCATAGTGGCGATTTTTGGAGAGATTTTTCTTCCCAAATTTATTGGTTAGTGACTTCAACTTGTTTTCTATCAATTTAAAGTACTTTCTCATGAATTTTATCATCAAATCTATGAACTTTAAGGTAGAAATTAGGGGATTTGGGTAAATTCAAGAATTTTATAAATAAATATTTAGACCTTAAATTGATGGAGAATTTTAAAATAAATCACATATCTGGGCTCGACGTGAATGGGTTATCGGGATTCGGTCAATCTCGGATTTCGACCTTGTGTATGCGGGTTGACTTTTTTAATTTAGTTAAAGATTGAACCTTTTTCATTTCTTCGAAGTTTCCAAAGCTTGTTTTGAATTGTTTAAACTATATTTGATTGGTTTGGAGGTTTGTACTAAAGAAAAAGTCGTGTTGAATTATTGATTGTGTTTAGGAAAGAGTAAGAGTCTTGATTAATCTTGATTTGAGAGAAATAAGGTAGAATCAATTCTAATTACTATGTGAATTATGTGTTGGGACATATTATATGCAAGGTTACAAGTGTATATGCATTGGCCATGGCATAAGCAAGCATGCAGGTTGAATTAGGCTTACTTCTACCATGTTATTGTGTGTACTGTGTCTCCCATTCCTTAAATAGATTTTAAATTTTTTATTACTTGCTTTCATATTATTTCTTATGTTGAGATTGTTGTGATATTGAGCATTAAGAACGTGAAATTTGTTGATTGATTGTTGGCACTTATTGTTGGAAGATTCTCATATGACGAGTTGTGTTCAAATACAATTGATGAAACCGAATTTGTTTCCCACCTTACACTAGAAGAAAAATGTCATTTACATGATTTTTTTTCTGTAGGTAATACATGCGGCTCTTCATGGGAAAATATAAAATTTTTAAATATAAGAATATTGCACTTGAGAAAACGTGATTTCCAGAAAATTCCGCAGGTATATTTAGCGCCATCTAATGCAAAAATAACACTTGGGGAAGCAGTTGGGAACTACATCCGCATATACAATATTTGCAGGTAAATCCGCAGAAAAGGAAACGAAAAAAAATTACTTTGATAATCCGCGTGAATATCTCCAGGTTTCAAAATATGATAGGAGCCATCTAGAGTCCCATTAAACCTATGCTGATTTCAAATTTTCAAAAAGGCAAGCAATTGGCAGAACCCTAAGCTACAATTCACGTGAGAATGTGCTGAGTGCCTAGTGCCTTTATCAGAAGCGAACGACCTTGCAAATTGATCAAAAGCCTCTACTAACCTGCCAATAGAATGAGAGTGAAACAAACACCATTTGAAACTAATGAAACCTTAACAGATACATCAGGGATGCTAACTCTAGAACATGAACAAAGCTTATTTAGATGAAGCTAAATGTTAGCTAACATGAATATCAATAGAATACTTTTGAACGTCTAAACAGAAACCACTAGAATCAACCAGCCAAGACCTTTCCTTCCAATTTATCAAAGAGAAACGGATCAACGCCCATGCCTTTCTAAATTAAGAATATCAAATGGAACCCATATGATCAGTGGTAACAGATATAAAACAAATATACTAGACTGAAAATCTTCTAAGAAGTATGACTCTTTAACATCGTTTTGCTGCATACATCACCATTCACACAAACACTATCTATAAGAAACTCAAAACAAGAAGGAAAAATGAGGCTTTGCCTCTGGTTTCAGAATTAAACCTTCATTGAAGCTTCCACCACATTTCACATTCACTTTCATTCAAGGGCCATTCAACTCGGATACACCTGATACCGGACCACGACATTGTTCAAACAAATGTTCATAGTATCAATTCTATGCTATATTTGAGGAACTTAACTTTAACAAGCTTTAATCACTCGGAAGGGGTTTAACACGGGTTAAGTTCAGACCGTGGGATTAAGCTTACAATCAAAGAACACAAGACATGGACTTAGCTAATATCATTCGAAATGAGGAACATCTCGCTTAATCAAATGACAAGTTGTCACACAAATGCACATTTTAGGTTAAAAGAAACAAACAAGCAGACCTGGACAGCTGCATTTCCTCTTCAATTGTATAACTTGAAACTTAAAATTCAGATCTAATAAAATTATCAACTCAAGCACATAGGATCTACACCAAACGTTTTTGACACATGAATTCCAACACCAACTGTTTCTCGATCAAATAGGGCTATCAATTGACATATGGACTCAGCAGAACAAAGAAACAGTAGCAAGTAGACTAGATTGTCAATAGGCAGAAAACAACATATATTTCCAGCACTCTTTCGAGCTCCCACTGAGAAGAATGTACTAAAATTTTGTAAAAATCACAATAGAACACTTCGCTAGAATGAGATTTGGCTAACATTTTCACAACTAGCCAAGCTTCAACCAAACAAAGCAAACTAATGAACTAACCAGCAAGAATTTGAAAGTAAAAGCGTCGCAGATTCGTGCTCTGCTAGCAACCACATGTTTCATCAAAATGCAACTTATCTCGTCGGCAACGCATGAATTTTAGCTTAATCCAGACTGAACTTCTTAACCATGTTTTAAACCATCTAAAAAAAGTAGTACATGAAAAGAAATGCACTTGAATGCGCAAAACTTCAACTACTTCCAAGAGTAGAATACAAGAAGGTTCAGTAGCGAAAATCCAAAACAAAGCAGCAGCAGAGAAACAGGACTTAGCAGCCACAGAAGAAACTCGACCAGCAGCTCTCAACAGTGATGAATGTGGGGCTCGGATTGAGTGAAATCAATCCAACGCCTCACACTCATCCAACAAATCATTCTCAGAACCTTCCAATCGCGTGCTATATCTCAAATTCGAGCGAGTGAGGGGGAGGGGAATCTTTGGTGTCAGAAACCCTTAGAAATGGTAAGAGGAGAGAAGGAGGCAACGTGTGGTTGGAGATTGGATTCACTCGCCATGGATCATGAGCAACTTAGTGCCTGATTTGGGTGAGGGAGGTGAGCGGACAGTGAAGTGTATCTGAATCTTGGGAAATTTAAAATATTCTTTGTTTATAGAATTTGATCAATTCTCTAAAAAGAAATTGAAGAAACCCTTTTTAAGTTCCAAAAAGTAGTCTGGGTTCATTATTTGGGTGAAAATTTATTTTTCACTCACAAAATTTCAATATATTTTCAAGTAAAATGTAGGTCCAATACAACTTCTAACTTTTAAAATTATTTTTCAACACAACTTAAACTTTTTTTCAAGTTTCTATAAAACATTTATTCTAACGCTAGCTTAATTAGCGGTCCCAAAACTAACCAGCCTCCACCAACTTTACGTTAAGAAATAGATCTACGTAACTCTTCAGTGGATCCAATTCCTTATTCGTATTCCACCGAATTTCATGAACTCAACAAAATTATCTTTGTGGGTAACCTTTTCATAGACAAGCGCACGGATCCAAATCCCGACGAAACGATTAGACTATCAGTGGACCCCATATGTCCACGAGACTCTGATTTGGGTGAGGGAGGTGAGGGGACAGTGAGGTGTATAACCCAAAAGAAATGCGAAAGTCTACAACTCAATCCCAAAACCCGAAAACTCACTGACACCACATGCTAATAGAAACATAGTACACTGCTCTAACTCCATAATATCTAAACAACTGAGAGAAAGGAATAAACTAGATACTAAAGCTGGAACAGAATAGAGACTCCTGGTCTGCAGACGCGGCAGATATACCTCGAAGTCTCCGTATAACTCCTTGCCTCAAGGATAGTGCGCCTGAGTAGAGGTACCTGGATAATCTGGACATAAAAACAAGCGCAGAAGGGCATGAGTACACCACAGCGGTACTTAGTAAGTGCCAAAGCTAACTTCGGTTGGGTAGTGACGAGGAAGATCAGGGCCCTACTGAGATAAAATATAATAAATAATAAGATAACGGAAAAAGTTTAAATAAAGTCTACAGCGAGAATCTAAACCAAATAAATAAGGAGGAACAATAATAGAAAGCAAATTAATAATACAAGGAATACTGCTCTCAACAAGGAATAATAGCCGGAGATCTCTTGGTATCCCGAGGATCTCTTGGTATCCCAAGTATCTCTTGGTATCCTCATCATATACACTGGGAATCTCTTGGTATCCCGAGGATCTCTTGGTATCCTCATCATATACACTGGGTATCTCTTGGTATCCCCAGGATCTCTTGGTATGCTCAGTAAGTAAGCCGGGGATCTCTTGGTATCCCAATATATAGAATTACATGTGCCGGATATCTCTTGGTATCCCGTACCCTCAATCCAGACTATATCAAGTACAGGGGGATCTCCCGGTAAGCCATCCCGTAGTCCCAAATTAAACACACGACAACAACAACTCAAAATTTCAGAATAAATGCTAAAATCAATACAAGTAATAGTAATTTCTAGCCTAACATGCTTCACAGAGTACAAATAATACAGTTAAACAATTAAGCAAGTAAGTCAGCTAAACATGCTTCTCTAAGCTAGCACAGGTTTAAACTTACAGTCTAAAATGAACAAGTAACAGGAAATCTCAATTTAAATACTTCAACTAGAAACGGGTTTACAACAATTAGCTCAAGTACGCGCTCGTCACCTCATGTACAAGGCATTCAAATATTCCAAGATCATGTCCTAAGGGGAAAGGTCCCCCACACAAGGTTAGAAAAGCCACTTACCTCGAACCGGCTCAATAATCAACTAGGAACCACGCCTTTGCCACGAGTATCCGACTCCAAATGGCCTAAATCTATTCAATTCAATAACATATCGTAAATAATATTGCAAACAACTGATTCCACTATTAAATTTAAAGCTAGGCGCGAAAATAGGTAAAAATAACCAAAATGCCCCTCAGGCCAATGCCTCGGAATCGAATGATTTTTACATTTTCAGAATCCTTTTACTCTCATGAGTCTAACCATATAAAAATCTCCCAAATAGGAGGTCAAATGCTCACTCAAACAAGCAGTAGATCTTAATTTTAGTTTACGACTTTACTGTAGTATTTCATCTTCTTCGGCGAAATACAGCTTTAACGTGATTTTGTCCTGCTATTGAAGAACTTCATGGTTACTTAGCAGTCTGACTCGCAGTTGGACCTCTAAATTGCAGTAGTTTTGCAAATTTGGGTGGTTCGAAGATCACTGTTAATAGCAACCAGAAATCTATCTCTAGCTTCTTCTGATTTTTGAAGTTTTTTTTTTGTGTTGAAGAGCTCCTGGGATTAAGAGAGAAACTTGGTTCAAGTTTATAACTAATTTCTTGTTGAAATTTTGCATTGGTGACTAGAGAGAGAATTTTTGCGTTTTGGGTGCCATGGTCAATTTGGCCGGCGGCCAGCCTACTTCTCTAGCTGGTCAGCCTGTTACCATCATTACCCAGCCCCCCTCAACCTCTAACACTAATACCCAGCCTTTAGACTACTCAAAAATCCTAAAACCCTCGACAATGAACAGTGCCATGCAAGAACGAGCATCAACTATTGAACCAATTTCATTACGTCGAGCAACCTTCGTCAATGGACAACCAATGGTGAAGTTTACGGAGGCAGAAGTGGAGAGAATGAATGTTATTGAAGGTCTCCAATATGATGTAGTTGGAAAGTTCGCTTATGGATAGCCAGATTTGAACGAAATTCAACGCATTGTGCCATTGCAATGCGGAATAAAAGGAGAGTGTAGCATTGGTTACTTGAGAGACAGACATATCCTTATACGTATGACTTTGTAGCAGGACTTTGTTGATTTTTCGTCGAAAGGAGCTCAATATGTTAAGGGTAGGAACGAACTGTTGAAATTGGCAAGTCCCACATCTGTGGGATAGCCATTTTGATTAAGATTTTTTCTTATAAAAGGAGGCCTAATGTTTAGGATTTAAAGACTCCTCTCATTTACCTTCTTCTTTTCTTAAGGCATTTGTATATTCTCTCTTTAGTATTATTTCACTTGTATTTTGGAGTGGAATCAAATATTGGTTGTGTCCGAACCTCGTAAATTCTGGTGTTTCTTTTATTGTTATTTTATTATCTTATTTATTATTTAGTGGCTGCCATATATTTTTGGTATATAGTTGTGACTCATACACACTTTATACATTTGGCTTCCGTAACAATTGGTATCAGAGCTAAGGTACTGTCTAAGTATGCTCTATGGTTGCAGCACAGTCTGATCTTCCACATCAGAAAGAATTTATCTTGGTAACTGAATCAAGGTTCTGTCTGAGTATGCTCTGTGGTTGCAGCGTAGTCTGATCTTCCACACCAAAAAGGAAATAATCTTGATTTGTGTCGTCAGCTATTAAATAATATTTGTGTCAAAGATGGGAGACAATAAACAAGAAGAATCTACATCAAATGTCAACAATACGTCATCATTGGCATCTTCGCTTATGACAAGAATTGTGTCAAATGCGAAATTTGCGGTAGAAATTTTTGACGGGTCCGGACATTTTGGGATGTGGCAAGGCGAGGTTCTAGATGTCCTTTTTCAACAAGGGCTAGATCTTGCTATTGAAGAAAAGAGACCAGATGCTATTGGAGAAGAAGATTGGATAATTATCAACCGTGTTGCTTGCGGTACCATTCGATCCTACCTTGCTAGAGAGCAGAAATATCCATACACAAAGGAAACTTCTGCTAGTAAATTATGGAAAGCACTGGAGGATAAATTTTTGAAGAAAAACAGTCAAAATAAATTGTACATGAAGAAGAGACTGTTTCACTTCACCTATGTTCCTGGTACCACGATGAATGAACATATCACCAGTTTCAATAAGTTGGTCACAGATTTGCAAAATATGGATACAACTTATGATGATGGTGACTTGGCCTTGATGTTGTTGGCGTCACTTCCTGATGAGTACGAGCACCTTGAAACTACTCTACTCCATGGAAATGACGAAGTTTATCTTAGAGAAGTTTGTTTGGCTTTATACAGCTATGAACAAAGAAAGCGAGAAAAACAGAAGGGCGGAGAAGGAGAAGCACTGTTCGTGAGGGGTCGTTCTCAAAATCAAACGAGGACAAGGAAAGGAAGATCTAAGTCAAGATCTAAACCCAGCAAAGATGAATGTGCCTTTTGTCGAGAAAAGGGGCACTGGAAGAAAGACTGTCCGAAGTTGAAGAATAAGGCCAAACATAACAATGGAAAGGCCATTATGGATTCAAATGTAGCTGATTGTGATGATTCAGATTTCTCATTAGTTACAACAGAGCCGTCAACGTCATCAGACATATGGTTGATGGACTCGGCTTGTAGCTATCATATGTGTCCCAACAGGGATTGGTTTGTGGACTTTCAAGAAGGAGAATATGGAGTCGTCCAAACAGCGGATAACAACCCTCTTACCTCATATGGAATTGGTTCAATACGATTAAGAAACCATGATGGGATGATCAGAACATTAACAGATGTTCGATATGTACCGGGTTTGAAGAAAAATCTCATCTCTGTGGGAGCCCTGGAATCAAAAGGGTTCAAAATCGTTGCAGAAAATGGAGTGATGAGAGTATGCTCTGGTGCACTAGTGGTAATGAAGGCTAATCGGAAGAACAATAACATGTACCGCTATCATGGTAGTACAGTCATTGGGACAGCGACAGTGACGTCCAGTGACGACAAAGAGGAAAAAGCAACCAGGCTATGGCACATGCGCTTGGGACATGCTGGAGGAAAATCCTTGAAAACTCTATCAGATCAAGGATTGTTGAAAGGGGTAAAGGCTTGCAATTTGGAGTTTTGCGAGCATTGTGTCAAAGGAAAACAGACAAGGGTTAAATTTGGTACAGCAATCCATAATACTAAAGGCATTCTGGATTATGTACACTCTGACGTTTGGGGTCCTTCCAAAACACCTTCATTGGGTGGGAAGCACTATTTTGTAACCTTTGTTGATGATTTTTCCCGAAGAGTATGGGTGTATACAATGAAGAGCAAAGATGAAGTGTTGGGAATTTTTCTCAAATGGAAGACGATGGTGGAGAATCAAACAGGCAGGAGGATCAAGTGTATTCGCACAGATAATGGAGGTGAATACAAAAATGATCATTTCAATAAGGTCTGTGAAAATGATGGCATCGTCCGACACTTTACTGTCAGACATACACCACAACAGAATGGAGTGGCAGAACGCATGAACCGGACCTTGCTGGAGAAGGTACGGTGTATGTTGTCCAATGCTGGCTTGGGCAAAGAATTTTGGGCTGAGGCAATTACATATGCATGCCACCTCATTAATCGCTTACCATCTGCTGCTATTGATGGCAAGACACCATTTGAAAAATGGTATGGAAAGCCTGCTGTAGATTATGACTCTTTGCACGTGTTTGGCTCAACTGCATATTATCATGTGACAGAGTCAAAATTGGATCCAAGGGCAAAGAAGGCTATTTTTATGGGGATTACTTCTGGAGTCAAAGGATATCGCTTATGGTGTCCTATGACAAAGAAAGTAATATTCAGCAGGGATGTTACCTTCGATGAATCTGCTATGGTAAACAAGGTAACAAATGTAGATACCAAACAAGATGATGGTGCTTCTAAGCAGGTGGAGTTTGAGGGAAAATTTATTTTTCCTACACAAGAAGCAGAGGAGGAAACAAATGAAGATTATCCTCTGGAAGGAGAGCCAGTAGAGGAGATTCCAACTCAGGAACCTCAACAACAACTAGAATCAATAGCAACCAGCAGGCCAAAAAGGAAAATAACGAAACCTGTTCGTCTCATAGAGACAGTTGCTTGTGCAACCGCAATTGCAGCTGATGATGTTCCTGCCACTTATAAAGACGCAGTCCAAAGTTCAGAAGAAGATAAGTGGAGGATTGCCATGAATGATGAAATACAGTCCCTTCATCAGAATCATACATGGAGATTGGCCAATCTCCCGAAGGGAAAGAAAGCAATTGGGTGCAAATGGGTATTTGCAAAGAAAGAAGGATTTCCTAACCAAGAAGATGTTCGCTACAAAGCAAGATTGGTGGCCAAAGGATATGCTCAAAAGGAGGGAATTGATTACAATGAAGTGTTTTCTCCAGTTGTAAAACATTCCTCCATTAGAATTATGTTGGCTTTGGTAGCACAATTGGATTTGGAACTAGTTCAGATGGATGTAAAAACTGCGTTTTTACATGGAAACTTGGAGGAGGAAATCTATATGACTCAGCCAGAAGGATTCAAAGTTGCTGGAAAGGAAAATATGGTGTGCAAACTTGAAAAATCATTGTACGGATTGAAACAATCTTCTAGACAATGGTACAAGCGATTTGACAAGTTTATGTTGCAGCAAGGGTACAAGAGAAGCAAATACGATCATTGTGTGTATTTGCGCAGGCTTAAAGATGGTTCCTTTATATATCTTCTCCTATATGTTGATGATATGTTGATAGCTTCCAAGAATTCGGAAGAAATTGATAAGTTGAAGATTCAACTGAAGAAGGAGTTCGAGATGAAGGATCTGGGTGAGGCGAAGAAAATTCTTGGCATGGAGATAATAAGAGATAGACGTTCAAAGAAACTCTGTTTATCTCAGAAAGAATATTTGAAGAGAGTACTGCAACGTTTTGGCATAGATGACAAGACTAAGCCAGTTAGTACTCCACTTGCTCCCCATTTTAAGCTAAGTACTACTATGTCGCCAATGGATGAAGCTGAACGAGAGTATATGTCAAAGGTACCATACGCAAATGCTGTTGGTAGCTTGATGTATGCAATGGTCTGTACGAGACCTGACATTTCACAAGCTGTTGGAGTTATTAGCAGATATATGCATAATCCAGGAAAGGAGCATTGGCAAGCTGTGAAGTGGATTCTACGGTATATTCATAATACTGTAGATGTTGGGTTAGTTTTTGAGCAGGAAAGCAATCAGTCTGTAGTTGGATATTGTGACTCAAATTTTGCTGGTGATCTGGACAAACGAAGATCAACTACTGGTTATGTGTTTACTTTTGCAAAGGCACCAGTTAGTTGGAAGTCTACTTTGCAGTCAACAGTTGCTTTGTCTACAACAGAGGCAGAGTACATGGCTATTACAGAGGCTGTGAAGGAGGCAATTTGGCTTCAAGGATTGCTAAAGGAGCTTGGTGTTGAACAAAAAGGTATCACAATTTTTTGTGATAGTCAAAGTGCTATTCAATTAGCGAAGAACCAAGTTTATCATGCAAGGACGAAGCACATTGATGTTCGGTATCATTTTGTACGATAAATCATAGAAGAAGGTGGAGTCACAGTGAAGAAAATTCATACTAGAGAGAATCCTGCTGATATGCTGACAAAAGTGGCGACTGCGATCAAGTTTCAACATTGTTTGGATTTGATCAACATTGTTGAACACTGAAAATTGAAGATGAAGACACAACCAAAATTTTTTACCGAGAGAAAATTAAAGATGTGGAATCTTGCCAAGGTGGAGATTTGTTGAAATTGGCAAGTCCCACATCGGTGGGATAGCCATTTTGATTAAGATTTTTTCTTATAAAAGGAGGCCTAATGTTTAGGATTTAAAGACACCTCTCATTTTCCTTCTTATTTTATTAAGGCATTTGTATCTTCTCTCTTTAGTATTATTTTACTTGTATTTTGGAGTGGAATAAAATATTGGTTATGTCCGAGGAGTAGGCAAAATTAGCCGAACCTCGTAAATTCTGGTGTTCCTTTTATTGTTATTTTATTGTCTTATTTATTATTTAGTGGCTGCCATATTTTTTTGGTATATAGTTGTGACTCATTCACACTTTATATATTTGGCTTCCGTAATACGAACAAGAATACCAAATCATACCTCTCATTTATAATGTAAAATTTAAGGCAGACGAGGAGACCCCAATGGCCATGGCTTGGATTTCTTTCCCAGGGCTGCTACCAACTTATTTTGTGAAGGAAAGTCTCTTTTCTATTGCTTCAGCTGTTGGGAAACCTTTACACTTGGACATGGCTACTATCAATAAGACTAGACCTAGTTGTGCTAGGGTCAAAGTTCTTATCGACCTATTGGCTGATCATCCTAACAAGGTAAGAATGGACATTCTTAATGAAGCAACAGGGGTAGTAAGAACTGAATGGGTTAACATTAAATTTGATATGTTGCCTAAATACTGTAAGGAATGTAGGCTTCAAGGGCATGATCATTTTGAGTGTTGGAGAATACATCCGGAATTATCTCCTTATGATCAAGACAAACAGACCACTGAAAAGGACAAGGAGAACACCAGCATAACAAACCATTGATGATTTTGGCAAATGGAAAAGTAGTGGGTAATGTAAAACCAGCTGCTAAACAATGGAAAGAAGTAAGGGACAATAGTGTGATGAATGTTACTAAACAGGCTGCAATCCAAGGTATTACTGGCAAGGAGATGGTTCCAGTGGAAACTAATGTGCAACAGGTTCAAATATCTACAGATACACAGCAAAGAAATGGTGCAACAGGAAAAGAAGTTAGGGATAATCGAGGTAAGAATGGTGCAACTCAGACTATGCCACAAGGTCAGAATGGCAAGGCAATTGTACCAGTTAATAAAGAGGATGTGCAGCAGGCAATGGTTACTACTATATCGCAACAGCCAAATGATACTATAGGAAAGGAAATTGTTCCTGCAAATACTAGTAAGCAGCAAGAAATTGAGAACTCAAGGAGAGAAATAGTTCCAGCGGATGAAGGTACTAGTCAGAAAATTCAAATTACAAATAAATTTGCAGCATTAGAAGATTTGGAGGATGTTGAGGATGATAATAATAAACTGGAGGCACTACAAGAAAATGGGGTAGCAAGAAATCCTACAACTCCTCTTATTGCAAAGGGAAGCTTGAATCCTAATGCAGCTGCATTCACTCTTGGGAGTACTGGAAAGGGTGCAGGGAAGAAAGCAAAGAGTACAAATACCGATGGCCTTAAAAATGCAAGAAATGATGGTGTACAAAAAGATTCAACATCAGCTTGGGTGAATAAAGCTTTTGTGGGAAATATTGTCACAACTAATCAGTCTTTTCAGGAAGTACCATCACAATCAGTAGAATTTGATACAACAAATAGGGTGTCAAATAATGGTACAAGGCTGCAGCTTAAAGGAGGAAAACTGTGGATTGACCAAAGTGAAGAAGCTTCAGATGAAAGTGAATTACCTATTGGTGCCTTGGGGGAAAAGGAATCATCGGATGATGAAAAAGAAGAGGCAGAACAAAGTGTTAATGGCAAGAACAAGGAAAAACACATTGCAGGGGATAATTCTGGTAATTCATGTGAATTGTTAACTGATCAAGGTAGTAGGGATATAACAATATTAGGGACAAATGGTACACGAAAAATTACTGGACCTAATCCAGGTGTAATTCTGCCTCCTGAAGGACCTAATATTGAGGTAACTGATGTGACAATTGGAGGAGATGTCAGCAACGTGTTGAAGGCTTCCAATGATGGCACTATTGCTAGTAAATTGGTACTAAATGAACAAGTAGGAAGGATTGTTCATCCAACTTCTGATGACATACAGCAGAATCAAGAAATGATGAATAAAAGCATGGTTCATAATGTTACAAACGATCAAATTATTGAACAAGTAGAGAAAAAGGATATTGCTAATATCAGGGAAACCAGGGGAAAGGATCTGGATGCAGAAACAACCTGTCAAAATTTTAAACAGGTGGCTAGACAAGGCGATCTTTCACCAAGATATTTGGATAAAAAGAAATCTACTAGGAGAGGAAAGAAGAAGCAGAAAAAAGAAAGTAATCAAAGTATAATCCCTGGGGTTCATAGTAGAAGGACCCTAATCTAAATCTCACAATTAAAATGAATGCCATCTTTTGGAATGTGAGATCAGTGAAAACAATGCAAGCTTTTGAGAGGCTTATCAATTTGCAGAGACAATATCATTGCAAGTTCATAGGAATTATGGAACCAAAGCAAAAGAAGAAGAAACTGGAAAGATGTAGGAGAAGGATTGGAATGTTGCAGGCCTTTGCAAATGTGTCGAACAAAATCTGGGTATTTGTGGATGATGAACATGGTGTAGAGGTGATATTTGACTTGGAGTAGCAACTGACTCTAAAGCTCACAAACATGGATACTTACTTAGCTTTCATGGTCAACTTTATGTATGCAAAATGCGACTCTATTGAGCGTATGTAATTGTGGGACAGCTTGTTCAACTTGGCTAGAGACATGACTTTTCCTTGGCTTGTAGGGGGGGATTTAAATGTTATCTGGGATGAACAAAAAAATTTTGGAGGGAATCATGTTTCTTTAAACGAGATCAATGACTTTAGGCACTGTATCAATACATGTAACCTGAGTGACCTAGGCTTCAAATGTAGTATATTTACATGGTGGAATGGGAGAGGAGAAGCAGACTGTATCTTCAAAAGATTGGATAGATGCCTGGCCAATATAGAAATCCAACATATATGGCCTACCATAGAGGTCACTCACTTACCAAAAATTGGTTCGGACCATAAACCATTATTGCTGAAATTTGATACTGATAGTGCACCCATCAAGAAGTCCTTCAAGTTCTTGAATTTTTGGTGTAAACATGCACTGTTTAAGGATCTGGTGTTACAAAACTGGAAGGTGGACTTCATAGGTGATCCATTTTTTGTGTTCAATCAGAAGTTAAAAAAAACTGAAGAAAGCATTATCAATCTGGAGCAGGGAAACTTATGGTGACATTTTCCAAAACATTGCTAGTCTTGAGGAGGTGGTCCTAGTTCATGAAGCACAATTTGAGAAGGCACCTATGTATCAAAACAGAGAAAGATTGAAGAAGGTGCAGGCAGATCTAATAAGACATCTAGCTGTGGAAGAAGAATTTTGGAAACAAAAATTGGGGTTGTCTTGGTTTCAAGATGGTGATAGGAATATGAAACTTTTCCATGCTCAGGTAAATGGGAGAAGAATAAGATTACAATTGAAAAGGATGCAGGATCATAATGGAAATTGGCTTGATGGCAGAAATGAGATGGAAGAAGAAGCAGTGAGATTTTTCAAGGAACAATTTCACGAGCTTACAACTCCCACATCATTTGGCATTCTTGATCATGTTAGCACAGTGATAGATCGTTCACAGAACTTGGAGCTGATTAAACAACCTGCCAAAGAGGAAGTCGAACGCAGTATTTGGACTAAATGAGAAAAGTGCAGGGGGACGGATGGCTACACAGGATTTTTTTTCACACTTGTTGGGAGTTAATTGGTGATGACCTCCTACAAATGGTTAAAGATTTTTTCAGTGGTCATGAGTTGCCTAGATATGTGACTCATACAAACTTGGTACTGCTACCAAAGAAGAAGGAAGTTGTTTCATTTTCAGATATGCGACCTATCAGTCTTAGCAATTTCGTTAATAAGATATTCTCTAGAGTGGTGCATGAGAGGTTGGCAGTGTTGCTCCCAAACATTGTATCTGAAGAACATGCTGGCTTTGTAAATGGTAGGAGCATTACTGAGAAGGTGATGTTAACCCAAGAGATTATCACAGACATTAGGCTAAGAACCAAATGGGGTGATTAAATTGGACATGGCTAAGGCATACGATCGACTTTCATGGCTGTTATTGACCAAAGTGCTGAGAAAAATGGGGTTTGGTGAAAGGTTCATTGGATTGGTGTATGGAATCATTTCAAATAACTGGTATTCTATTTTGCTTAATGGTCAACCTTCAGGTTTTTTCAAATCAACAAGAGGGGTGAAACAAGGGGGCGCTCTATCACCTTCTCTATTCATTTTGGCTGCAGAAGCATTATCAAGAGGGCTGAATTCTTTGCATAACAATTCACACTTTTGTGTATTCGGAATGCCCTAGTGGAGCCCAAAGATAAATCACCTAGCATATGCAGATGATACCATCATATTTTGTTCTTCTGATGCAACATCACTTAGGATGATCATGAAGGTATTAGCAGCTTATGAGTGTGCTTCTGGACAGCTTATTAATAAGAATAAGTCTACCATTTATTTACATCATTCAGCAAGAGAGGAGGTGGTGGACAAAGTCCAAAGAATAACAGGTATTGCTTAGAAAGACTTCCCATTTACTTACTTAGGATGCCCTATTTTCTACGCGAGGAGAAGGATGGACTACTATCAAGATCTATTATCTAAAGTAATGGATAAGTTGCAGGATTGGAAAGGAAAACTATTGTCTATTGGAGGCAGGGCTGTTCTAATTTCATATGTACTGCAGAGTATGTCTATACATTTGCTTTCAGCAGTCAACCCTCCATCTTTTGTGATTAACAAACTTCAGAAAATTTTTGCTCAATTCTTCTGGAGCAATACTGTAGGAGAGGCTAATAGACATTGGGCATCATGGAGAACATTATGTATGCCTTGTGATGAAGGAGGTATGGGTTTTCGATCGTTGCATGATGTTTCTACTGCCTTATTCTGTAAGCTATGGTGGACATTTAGAACTAAACCTAGCCTATAGAGCTCCTTTATGAGTCAGAAGTACTGTAAAAATTGAACCCTTTAATTGTCCCTTGGAAGGGTGGATCTCAAATTTGGAAAAAAAAATGCTACAATATAGGGATCTTGTTGAACATCACATTCTTTGGCAACCTAAGATGGGATCTTCCCTTTTTTGGTTTGAAAATTAGACTGGCCTTGGAGCACTGTATTTTGTTACTGATCCTAATTTTGAATGTGATGAATCCATACACAACATCTACGATGTCATGGATAATGATCAGTGGGATGAAGGAAAAATAAGACAGATACTGCCTGAAGAATTAGCAGAACACATATTGATGAAGCTGAAATCTCCAACTATGCATGAATTGTTGGACAAACCTTATTGGAAACTTGAATCAAATGGTAAATTCAGTGTTAAATCAGCCTGGGATTTTTTGAGAAGGAGAAATGAGCATTGCAATGCATATAACAAGATATGGGTGAAAGACCTGCCATTTAAGATTGCTTTATTTATGTGGAAGGTTTGGAGAAATAAGCTACCATTAGATGATTTCCTCAAGAGATTGGGGTACCTTATGGCTTCAAAATGTTGGTGTTGTTCTAAGCCAAAGGAGTAAACAATGCAACATCTCTTCTTTTCTTCCTATGATGTTGAGAGAGTGTGGAAATATTCCTTAGGACATGCAGGTATCCAGTTGGAGGGGATTTCATTTCACCAAGCAATAACAAAGTGTTGGACTGTAGATATATTACCCAGAATGAAGCCTATTTTACAAGCACTACCAGCTGTGATTATGTGGGATTTGTGGAAAATGAGAAACAGTTATAAGCATGGTAAGGCAGTCACTATAAATAGATTCATATATCAAATATCTACAACTATGGAGGCATTAGTTCAAGTCAGGAAACCATCGATGCAAAATGTACCACATAAATGGCCGGATCGGCTGCATACACTAGAGATGCACCTACCTAAGTTACAATTCACAAAGGTGTACTAGGAATGTCCAAGCACAGGGTGGATAAAGGTAAATACATACGGGGCTTCTAGAGGCAATCCTGGAAGGAGTTTAATTGGGTTTGTGCTGCGAAATGAGGAGGGTGACCTTGTTTATGGCAATGGAACAATGATTCAAGAAGGAACAAATAATGAAGCTGAAGCTATGGCAATCTTGGAAGCTTTGAAGTTCTGTGTTCAGAATGACTATGTTTTGATTGACCTGCACACTGACACCATGATGATGATGAAGGTGCTGACTGGAGATTGGAGTATACCATGGATCATAGTCTCTCAGGTGGAAGAGATTAAGGAGCTAATGGCAAAAAGCAATGTAAGGGTGGCTCATACTCTTAGAGAAGGGTATAGATTGGCTGACTATCTAGCCAATTATGCTTTAGATGTGGGTAATATTGAGGCACATGATTTCTGGGAATTAGACAGTCAAGGGAGAAGGATAGTGAATTCTGATAAACAACTATGTCCTTATCTAAGAGTAAATGTTGCAAAAGGTTAGGAGGTAAGGAGGTAACAAGGTTAGTTGGCAGGCTACAGCAAGCAGGAAAAGAATTGGTCGACTATCATCCTGAGATCATGCTTATTGAAAGAGTGATCTTTGTGATAACTAAGGCATTGTGGCTAATGAATTTGGGAGGCAATGGGTTTATATCTGCTAGCAGCTGAGTTGTGATCAAATAATAAGGGAGGAGATCATAGGTCTTACAGTTTCAACTGACAGTTTGTTTTTTAATGCAGATACAGGATCTATGTTTTTGCATCATCATTTGGCTATCCCAATTTAGGTGGTATTAGCACTTGATGCTCAATCCCAGAATGGGATATCAATGATGATTGGAAACATATAAGGGAGGTTAATTATCAACTTGTCCAATTCAGTCATCGAGTTCTCTTTGGTGGAGTCTCAACTGGTTACATTTGTGCAAAGAGATCGTTTCACTGAAAGAGAAGTTACTACAGTTATGTCCTATTCTTTATTTCAAAACTTAAAGATAGGAGATAGGAAGTACTCGATAGGAGTAAAAGGCACAAAAGCGTGGTTGAAAAGGTCAAGGAGTACCGGTCAAAGTGAAGGCATGCGTTGTGGAACTTTAAAATCTGGTGGAGTTTTCAGTACAAATAATAAATATCTGGACATTACAACTCCCAAAAGAACAAATGTCACAGGAATTGGCTTGATAATCACACTCAAAAAACGACATTACAATGAATCCAATGGGCAGTACAATCGTTGTCGTGGAATTGTCAGCAAGAAGAAAAATAACAAAAATGGGAATACATGTAGATGGCAGCTGAAAGTCGATATCCAAGGCAAGACAAACACATCTGCAGGGGAACATCACCAGGAGAAACCAACCAAAGGAATCATGAGCTAAGCATGGAAGAACACCCAACAAATATGGAAAAAATATCCATGCCAGTGCAAACTTATTTTGGGTAGTAAACATTTGGCACTATGAACATAAAGAGGGAAAATGTATAGAAATTGTACTCGATGCATCAGCTTTACTGGAACACTAGCAATGGAATTCTATAAAGAGAAGGGACTACACACGCGAGGACAAATTGGAAAATGACAGGACCAATTACTCAAAACAAGTTGTGATGAAAAGTGATACTAGGATCATGATCGAAGTCACATTGGATGCAGCACAGGAGGCACGATAGATACATCACTATGTCAATAAAGCAAGATTGAAGAATACTCGCAAATTGGAAGACATTACATGGCTATTTTTATTTACAAGTTACTTTCTCCTATTAGAATGCATAATGTAATATCAATATTGATAATAAGAATTATGTATTTGTCAATGTTTACTTCTTTCATCGTGTAAGGCCTCCGGACATGTTGTATTTCTTCTTTAATTTAATTATATATAAAAATTAGCCCTGGGCAATTGCCTAGCGGTTTGCCAAAAAAAATGCTCACTCAAAACCCAATAGTTTGGTCTAAGAAGTTTTTTCCCATTTTGATTCCAAATTCGAAATTAGATGATGTATTAAGATATATATTGATAGAATACAACTAAAAGGGATTAAGGAAACATTACCCAATGATCTTCTCTTCAAAACCCACTCAAAATCGCCCTCTCCCGAGCTCTCAATGGAATTTTCCAACTTTTGAAACTCAACCCTCAAAATTTCCTTTTCTGAACAGGTGTTTCACTTCTGCGGACAAGGGACCGCTTCTGCGGTCCCGCTTCTGCGGAAACCAAGCCGCTTCTGCGGTTTTCATTAAAGGGCTCAGGGGCCGCATCTGTGATGGGAAACTCGCAGGTGCGTAACCGATCTGCGGTAAAATGTCCGCACCTGCGGAAATACTGAAGAAGCCCAAAACCCGCATCTGCGATGGCCTAGCCGCTTATGCGGCACCACACCTGCGGAAACCAAACCGCAGATGCGGGTATGACAGAAGACAAAAGCCTTCAGCAATTCATTCAACTCCAAATTCTTCTGCCAACCACCCAAAATCATCCCGGGGTCCCCTGGACCTCAACCAAAAGCACCAATACCACCTAATACCTTATTCGAACTTGTACCAATCCTTAAAACACCTAAAACAACACCGGAAACCCGATTTAATCAATGATTCAAGCCTAAGAACTTCAAATTTCTTCCAAATACACTTCGATCAAAAACCTAACCAAAACACGTCCGAATGACCTGAAATTTTGCACTCACATCCCAAATGACATGACAGAGCTACTGCAACTTCCGGAATTCCATTTCGACCTTCGGATCAAAAACTCACTATCGGACCGGAAACTTCAAAAATACAAACTTCGGCATTTCAAGCCTAAATAAGCTACGGACTTTCAAAATATATTCTGAACATGCTCCTAACCCCGAATTCACCTAACTGAGCTAACAAAACCATCGGATTTCCATCCCGAGGCCGTCTTCACACTGTTTCGATTATGGACCATTTTTTCAACTCTTAAGCTCTCACCTAGGGACTAAGTGTCCCAAAACACTCCGAATCCTAACACCAAACGTCCCGGCAAACCAAAATAGCAGAAATGAACTTACAAGAAATAGTTAATGGGGGATCGGGGCGTAAATTCCAAAAATGACCGGCGGGGTCGTTTCATCCTCCTACACTTAAACATGCGTTCGTCCTCGAACGAGCATAGAGAACATACCTGAAGTAGTGAAAAGATGAGGGTATCGACTGCGCATATCCCGCTCGGTCTCCCAAGTTGCCTCCTCGGATGGCTGGCCCTGCCACTGAACCTTTACTGAAGCAATGTTCGTCGACCTTAACTTTCTGATCTGCCTGTCCAATATAGCCACTGGCTCTTCAACATAAGATAGATCCTTGTCCAACTGGACTGAACTGAAATCCAACACGTGCGACGGGTCAAAGTGATACCTCCGGAGCATCGAAACATGAAATACCGGATGCACAGCTAATAAGCTAGGCGACAATGCGAGTCTATAGGCCACCTCTCCCACTCGATCAAGAATCTCAAACGGACCAATATACCTAGGGTTAAGCTTGCCCTTCTTCCCAAATCTCATCACGCCCTTCATAGGCGATACTCGGAGCAATACCCGCTCACCAACCATATATGCCACATCTCGAACCTTGTGATCTGCAAAACTCTTCTGCCTAGAGTGAGCTGAACGAAGTCTATCCTGAATGATCTTGACCTTGTCCAAGGCCTCCTGAACCAAATTCGTACCTAACAACCGAGCCTCTCCCGACTCAAACCATCCAACCGGAGATCTACACCTCCTACCATATAAAGCCTCATACGGCACCATCTGAATGCTGGACTGAAAATTGTTATTGTAAGCAAACTTCGTCAATGGCAAGAACTGATCCCAAGACCCTTCAAACTCAATCACACGTGCACGGAGCATATCCTCAAGAATCTAAATAGTGCGCTCAGACTGTCCGTCCGTCTAGGGATAAAATGTTGTGCTCAACTCCACCCGAGTGCCTAACTCCTGCTGCACAGCTCTCCAGAATCACGATGTAAACTGGGTACGTCTGTCTGAAATAATAAAAATTGGGATACCATGCAGACGGACGATCTCCCGGATATAAATCTCCACCAACCGCTCCGATGAATAAGTGGTACACACAGGAATAAAATGAGCAGACTTGGTCAATTGATCCACAATGACCCAAATGGAATCAAACTTCTTCAAGGTCCGTGTGAGTCCAGCTACAAAATCCATGGTGATGCGCTCCCATTTCCACTCCGGAATCTCTATCTGCTGAAGCAACCCACCTGGGCACTGGTGCTCATACTTCACCTGCTGGCAGTTGAGGCATCTAGACACATAACCAACTATACCTTTCTTCATCCGCCTCCACTAATAGTGCTGCCTCAAGTCCTGATACATCTTCGCGGCACCCGGATGGATGGAATACCGCGAACTATGGGCCTCTGCTAGAATCAACTCTCGAAGACCATCAACATTGGGCACACAAATTCAGCCCTGCATCCTCAATACCCCGTCATCTCCAATGGTGACATCTCGGGCATATCCACGTTGAACCTTCTCCTGAAGGACAAGCAAATGAGAGTCATTATACTGTCGCTCCCGGATACGATCAAATAGGGAAGATCGGGAGACCACACAGGCTAGAACCCGACTAGGCTCCGAAAGATCCAATCTCACAAACTGACTTGCTAAGGCCTAAACATCCATCGCCATATGCCTCTCTGAAGCTGGTAAATATGCCAAACTACCCAAACTCTCTGCCCGGCGACTCAAGGCATCCGCCACCACATTGGCCTTGCCGGGGTGATATAGAATAGTGATATCATAATCCTTCAACAACTCTAACCATCTCCTCTGATGCATATTCAGGTCCTTCTACTTGAGTAAGTGCTGCAAACTCCGATGGTCATTATAGATCTCACAAGGAACTCCGTACAAATAGTGACGCGAAATCTTCAAGGCATGAACAATAGCAGCTAACTCAAGGTCATGGACAGGGTAGTTCTTCTCATGTATGTTCAGTTGTCTGGATGCGTAGGCAATCACCCTACCGTCCTGCATCAACACTGCTCCAAGGCCAACTCTTAAAGCGTCACAATAGACAGTATAAGACCCCAAACCGGTAGGCAACATCAAGATAAGGGTTGTAGTTAAAGCTATCTTGAGCTTCTAAAAGCTCGCCTCACACTCCTCTGTCCACTGAAATGGGGCACCCTTCTGGGTTAATCTAGTCATAGAGGATGCAACCGATGAAAATCCCTTCACGAAGCGACGGTAGTAGCCCGCCAAACCAAGGAAACTAAGAATCTCTGTAGCTGAGGAAGGCCTGGGCCAACTCTGTACGGCCTCTATCTTCCTCGGATCCACCCGAATGCCACAGAACTTAGCCAAAACTCACATTTTGAGAAGTTTGCATATAACTTCTTTTCCCTCAAGGTCTAAAGCACGATCCTCAAGTGCTGCTCATGATCTTCCGGACTCCGAGAATATACCAGTATATCTTCAATAAAAACAATAACGAATGAGTCAAGATATGGCCTGAATACACTGTGCATCAAATGCATGAAAGTTGTTGGGGCATTGGTCAGCCCAAATGACATAACAAGGAACTTGTAATGACCATACCGAGTCCTGAAGGTAGTCTTCAGCATATCTGGCTCCCGAATCTTCAACTGATGGTACCTTGAGCGCAAGTCAATCTTATAAAACACCTGTGCGCCCTGAAACTGGTCAAACAAATCATCAATAGGAGGCAAAGGATAATGGTTCTTCACTGTAACCTTGTTCAACTGGCAATAATCAATACACATACGCATTGAACCATCCTTATTCTTCACAAACAAGATAGGAGCACCCTACGGTTAAACACTGGGTCGAATAAAACCCTTACCAAGCAATTCCTGCAACTGATCCTTCAACTCCTTCAACTCAGGAGGAGGCATGCGATACGGAGGAATGGATATGGGCTGAGTGCCCGGCAACAGATCAATGCCAAAATCAATGTCTCTATCGGGTGGCATACCCGGAAGATCAGCTGGAAATATATCGAGATAATCCCATACCACTGGAACTGAATCAACAGAAGGGGTGTCAACACTGACATCCCTTACGTAAGCTAAATACGCGGCAAACCCCTTCTCAACCATACACTGAGTTTTAAGAAAAGAGATAACTCTACTGGGAGTGTGATCTAAAGTACCACTCCACTCAATACGTGGAATACCTGGCATAGCCAGCGTCACGGTCTTAGCGCGACAATCAAGAATAGCATGATGGGGCGACAACCAGTCCCTGCCCAGAATAATATCAAAGTCAACCATACCAAGTAATAATAAATCCACTCTGGTCTCAAAACCACGAATAGTAACCAAACATGACTGATAAATATGATCCACAACAAGAGAATCTCCCACAGGAGTAGAAACATAAACGGGAGCACTCAAAGAATCCCGAGGCACACCCAAATGCAGAGCAAAGTAAGAAGACATAGGAATAAGTAGTGCCTGGATCGAATAGAACTGATGCCTCTCTGTGACAAACCAGTATAATACTTGTGATGATAGAATCAGAGGCAATAGCCTCGGTACGAGCAGGAATAGCATAATATCTGGCCTGGCCTCTCGAGAGAGAGCGACCTTTACCTCCCCGACCTCCACCCCTAGCTGGCTGGGCAGATGGGGTAGCAGCGGGAGCTGTGATCATGGCCTGAGAACTCTGAGGAGCACGTTGTGGCTGAGCAGTCTATGGAGGTGCACTCCTCCCAAGCCTAGGGAAATCCCTCACCACATGACGGGTGACACCACACTCAAAACAAGCTCTAGGAGGACGTGGTGGTTGTGACTGGCTAGGGCCAGGTCTGCTAGACTGACCTCTGAAAGCACCCCACATAGGAGGCGCGCTAGAAACTGGAGGTGCATAGTAAGGCTCCTGAGGTATAGGCGGAGCTGGAGCACTGCTAGCTGCTGGAAGAGCTGAATGAACGGGGCGACCCAAAAAACCCCTACCTTGTTAACCTGCTGCTGGGGTACGGGCACCAGAGTAGTGGCCCGACTCTCAAGACCTCTTGGCCTGTCTCTCCCCCGATACCTAGCAAGCATACCCTCGATCCTCCTAGCAATGCTCACTACCTTCTGATAAGGAATGTCCATCTCCAGCTCTCGAGTCATGCTAGATCTGATGGGTGGGATAAGACCCTCAATGAACCGGCGAACTCTCTCGCGGAATGTAGCAACCAAAGCCAGTGCATGTCTGGCCAACCTGGTGTAATGGATAGCATCCTTCGAAACGGTCATAGCACCCTGGCGCAAATGCTCAAACTCTATGCGCCATGCGTCCCTGAGACTCTGGGGACAAACTCTCTCATAAACATCTCCAAGAACCGAGTCCAAGTCACTGAAGTAGCCTCGATTGGACTGTCTATCTCATAAGTGCGCCACCAATCATAGGCGCCTCCCCGAAGCAGGAAAGCAGTGAAAGAAACCCCGCTGGACTCCACTATGCCCATAGTGCGAAGAATACGGTGACACTCCTCTAGAAATCCCAAAGCATCATCTGATGCTAATCCACTGAACACTGGGGGATCATATTTCTTGAACCTCTCAAGGCTCCCCTGCTCATCCTCTGAAGCAGCGGATCCATCCTCGGGCTGAACTAGCGCTGCAGGCGGTACGGGAATAATCTCGGGAGCCTGCTCAACCTGCACTCGCTACTCAGGAGTGCGGACGGCGGGAGTCTGTGCTCCTCCCCCGGCCTGGGATATGGTTGCAGCAAGGGGAAGCAACCCTGCCTGAGCTAAGGTGGTGTACATGCTCATGAACTAAGCCTAAGTCTCCTGGAGCGCTAGAGTAGTAGTGGCAGTAGTAGATGTGCTAGGTGCCTGGGCTCTGGCTGGATCTACTGGTGGTACCTCGACGGTAGCTCGCGCAGGTGCTCTGGCTGTACCACGTGCGTGTCTTCGACCTCTACCTCGTCCCCGACCTCTGACGGCTGCAGTAGGGGGCGCAGGGGCCTAGTCATCTCGTGTAGCACGCGTCCTCACCATCTATGAGAGAATAGAAGACAGAAGTTTAGAATTGATGTCAAAATATTGCACGGCAACGAATTCAAATGAAATGAAGATTTTTTCTAAGCAATTACATAGCCTCTCTTAGATAAGTACAGAAGTCTCCGTACCGATCAACGAGACTCTAATAAACTGGACTGTGTTCCGTGACTCCTATGAACCTAGAGCTCTGATACCAACTTGTCACGACCCCAGTTCACCCTCCATGAATATGTCGTGATGGCACCTAGTTCCTACAACTAGGTAAGCCTAACAATGCGGAAATTTAATATAACTTGTGGAATAATTAATTAAAAGTAAATATATGTAAAATAATGACTGCATATGAGGCCGCTCGGCCTATACAACCCAAAAGAAATGCGGAAGTCTACAACTCAATCCCAAAACCCGGAAACTTATGGGAATCACAGTCTAATAGAAACATAGTACGCCACTCTAACTCCAGAATATCTAAACAACTGAGAGAAAGGAATAAACTAGATACTAAAGCTGGAACAGAATAGAGACCCATGGTCTGCGAACGCGGCAGATATACCTCGAAGTCTCCGTATAACTCCTCGCCTCAAGGATAGTGCGCCTGAGTAGAGGTACCTGGATAATCTGCACATGAAAAACATGCGCAGAAGGGCATGAGTACACCAAAGGGTACTTAGTAAGTGCCAAGCCTAACCTCGGTTGGGTAGTGACAAGGAAGGTCAGGGCCCTGCTGAGATAAAACTTAATAAATACTAAGATAACGGAAACATTTTAAATAAAGTCTACAGCGAGAATCTAAACCAGATAAATAAGGAGGAACAGTAATAGAAACCAAAGGTAACAATACAAGGAATACTACTCTCAACAAGGAATAATAGCCGGGGATCTCTTGGTATCCCAAGGATCTCTTGGTATCCTCATCATATGCACCAGGAATCTCTTGGTATCCCGAGGATCTCTTGGTATCCTCATCATATACACTGGGGATCTCTTGATATCCCGAGGATCTCTTGGTATCCTCATCATGTACACTGGGGATCTCTTGGTATCCCGAGGGTCTCTTGGTATCCTCAATAAATAAGTTGGGGATCTCTTGGTATCCCAATATATAGAAATATATGTGTCCGGGATCTCGTGGTGTATCCCGCACCCTCAGTCCAGAATATATCAAGTACAGGGGGATCTCCCGGTAAGCCGTCCCGTAGTCCCAAATTAAACACAAGACAACAACAACTCATAATCTCAGAATAAATGCTAAAATCAATACAAGTAATAGTAATTTCTAGCCTAACATGCTTCACAGAGTACAAGTAATACAGGTAAACAATTAAGCAAGTAAGTCAGCTAAACATGCTTCTCTAAGCAGTTTAAACAGTCTAAAATGAACAAGTAACAGAAAATCTCAATTTAAATACTTCAAGTAGAAACGGGTTTACAACAATTAGCTCAAGTACCAGTCATCACCTTATGTACAAGGCATTCAAATATTCCAAGATCATGTCCTAAGGGTAAAGGTCCCCTACACAAGGTTAGACATGCCACTTACCTCGAACCGGCTAAATAATCAACTAGGAACCACGCCTTTGCCACGAGTATCCGACTCCAAATAGCCAAATCTATTCAATTCAATTACATATCATAAATAATATTGCAAAAAAACTTATTCCACTATTAAATTTAAAGCTAAGCACGAAAATAGGTAAAAATGACCAAAATGCCCCTTGATCCAACGCCTCGGAATCGAATGATTTTCACATTTTCAGAACCCTCGTACTCTCACAAGTCTAACTATATAAAAATCTCCCAAATTGGAGGTTAAATGCTCACTCAAAACCCAATAGTTAGGTCTAAGACGTTTTTTCCCATTTTGATTCCAAATTCAAAATTAGATGATGTATTAAGCTATATATTGATGGAATACAACTAAAAGGGATTAAGGAAACGTTACCCAATGATCTTCTCTTCAAAACCCACTCAAAATCGCCCTCTCCCGAGCTCTCAATTGATTTTTCCAACTTTTGAAACTCAACCCTCGAAATTTCCTTTCCTGAACAGGTGTTTCCGCTTCTGCGGACAAGGGACCTCTTCTGCGGAAACCAAGCCACCGTATTTCTCCCTTTTTCCGCAATTTCGAGGCCATGAAAACCTCACTTTTAGTTGCCTGCGCAGTCCGAGCGCGCATCCGGAAAGCTTTTATGTTGAAATATGTGAAATAAGTGAAAAGTTTGAAGAATTTTGATATTAATATTGTTAAAGTTGACTTCGGTCAACATTTTGGGTAAACGGACCCGGACCCATGATGTGACGGTCCCGGAGGGTTCGTAGAAAAATATGGGACTCGGGCATATTTCCAGAATCAAAATCCGAGGTCCCAAGCCCGAGAAGTGAATTTTTGAAAGAAATTGTTTTTCTGAAAATGATATGGAATTTTAAAAAGAAAATGAGTTAGAAAAAATATAGGTATCGGGCTCGTATTTTGGTTCCGATGCCCGGTACAGGTCTTAAATATGTGTTAAGCACTTCCTGTGAAATTTGGTCGAAATCGGACGTCGTTTGACGTGTTTCGGACCTAAATATCTAAAGTAAGAAGTTTAAGAAGTTTGAAATGAAAATGATGATTTTGAGGCTTGATTCGTTGATTTTGATGTTATTTTAGCGATTTGATCGCTCGAGTAAGTTCGTAGGATGTTGTTAAGTTAGTGTGTGTGCTTGGTTAGGAGCCTCGAGGGCTCAGGAGTGATTCGGAGGTGGTTCGGGGTAGTTTTACACTTAGAAAACATAGCAGATTTCTGCAATTTTTGCACAGCAGGCTTCTTCTTCGCGTTCGCGTCCAGGTAACGCGTTCGCATTGCTTCAGCAGCCTCCCTTCTTCGCGTTCGCGGGCTAGTCCATGCGTTCGCGTAGCCCCTTCAGATCCTTCAACGCGTTTGCATCAGCACACTCGCGTTTGTGTAGGCTATCTTCCCAATACCCCAATTTTCGTTCTTTGCGTTCGCATTACACCCTCGCGAACGCGATGTACCCTAGTTCCCCTTCTTCGCGAATGTGATCTCTATGTCGCGAACACATAGAACAAAAATGCTTCAGTGATTTATTTTAAAAACAGAACACTTCATTTCAAGATTCTTCACTTCTTCTCACGAGCTCTCTCCTCCATCAAGCCTTAAGACTCCATTGAAGCTCCCTTCTTCCAAGACCTTTTGGGTAAGTAATTCCCCACTTAATTCCTTCACTTTTCTTCAGTAATTAGTGAATTTGTAAGCTTAAAAATCATGAAATCATGTAGAAATTAGGGCTTTGGGGTAGAGTTAGGTTTTTGGGAATTTTGGGTGATTCAACCTCGATTTGGGGTCGAATCTAAAAATAAATTATATATTTGAACTCGTGGGGTTATGGGTGACTAGGTTTTGATCCGAGCCTCGTGTTTGGATCATGTGGGTCCGGTGTTGAATTTTGGTATTTTTGGAAGAATGCTAGAAAACTCACTTCTAGGCTATGGGATTATGTTGTTGAGCCCTAATTGATATTATTGAATTAATTATTCCTAGATACCATTGTTTCGGAGTCGGATTATAGAGGAAAGGCGGTATTGGAGAGTTGATTGCTATTCTTTGGACCGAGGTAAGTGTTTCATCTAACTTTGCCTTGAAGGATTAGGATTAGAGTATTATTTGCTAATTTCTAAATGTTGAGTACGGTGTATAGGCATGGTGACGAGTGTCTATACACTAGTGTCTAGCATGACCGTGAGTCCTTATTTGTGCTTATTTGGGATTCGATAGTGACTCTTTCTTGTAAATTGATGGTTTCTATATGATATGAGAAGAATGAGAAGGAAATGTGATTTGTAAACTCCTTGGAGCGTTGGCTCGATTTTTGACTTGATTATAAAGTAAGAAATGAACATAATAGAAGGAGATGTGATTATTCCCTTGCCGGGACGTTTTGAGTATCTTGATATCTTCCTTGCCGGGATTGTTTGAACGTATTGTTGTTGCTCCCTTGCCGGGATTTAGTTGTTTTTCTTTGTTCTCCCTTGCCGGGATATTTAATGTTGTCTGTCTATTTCCCTCGCCCCCATTGTTTGTGATTGCTGTTTGGGTGAGGTTGAGTGATAAAGCACGATGGGTAATGTCGTGCACGATTGTTTTGATTATTTATGCACGAAGGAACATTCTGTATCATGCTTTGATTATTTATGCACAAAAGAACATTCCGTGCCATGTTTTGATTATTTATGCACGAAGGAACATTCCGTGCCATGTTTTGATTATTTATGCACGAAGGGACATTCCGTGCCATGTTTGATTATTTATGCACGAAGGGACATTCCGTGCCATGTTTGATTATTTATGCATAAAGGGACATTCCGTGCTATGTTTGATTATTTATGCACAAAGGAACATTCCGTGCCATGTTTGATTATTTATGCACGAAGGAACATTCCGTGCCATGTTCTATTTTTTATGCACGAAGGAACATTCCGTGCCATATTTTGATTATTTATGCACGAAGGAACATTCCGTGCCATGTCTTGATTATATTAACACGAAGGGTCATTCCGTGCCATGATATGAGAGTTATGTGAGGAAAAGCACGAAGGTTGATGCCGTGCACTTTATTTGATTGCTTATGGTGAGAATGAGAGTAAAAGCACGAAGGTTGATGTCGTGCAACTGTTGATTTTTCCTCTCTCATTAATTATTGTCATTGCCCTGTTTCTTACCTGAATTGTTGACTTTATATCCGGACTGTACTCCCCCATAGTCTATTTCCCTCCCTCTTAACTGTTTAATTTATGGATTCACTACTTTGTTGCATATATATATATATAGTGAACTGCACAGATTGATTTGATAGTCCTGTCTAGCCTCGTCACTACTTCGCCAGGGTTAGGCCAGGCACTTACCAGCACATGGGGTCAGTTGTGCTGATGCTACACTCTGTCCATCTTTTTGCACAGATTTATGTGTTGGAGTAGTATTTGAGTAGCAGTCGCATTCTGGGAGCGAGCTTCCAGTCCAGGGACATTCGAGGTAGCCTTGCTGACGTCCGCAGGCCCGAAGTCCTTTCTATTTTATTCGGTTTGTTATCATTTGTACCGAAGCAGACAATTTACGTTTCATTCAAACCTTGTATTTAGTATTCTCTAGACGTTCGTGAGTATTGTGACACCATTCTTGGGTAGAGGATTTGTTAAACTTCCGCATTTCTTTTAGTTAACTATGTTTGAGACTTCCGCTTTATTATGAAATGTTTCATTATTTCTAATGTTGTCATAGTTCGTTAAAAGAGGTATTTGATAATTGGCTTGCCTAGCTCCTATTAGTAGGAGCCATCACGACTCCCGAAGGAGGGTAATCCGGGTCGTGACAAGTTGGCATCAGAGCACTAGGTTACATAGGTCTCACAACTCACGGACAAACTCGGTAGAGTCTGAGGGATCGGTACGGAGACGTCTGTATTTATCCCCAGAGGCTACAGAGTTAGGAAAGTTTCACATTTGTTCTTTCTTGTCATGCGGTTCTATTTCTCAAGTACCGATTGAATTTCTATTCTGTTCCTCCGCAGATGGCAAAAACACGGTCTTCCTCTTCTACCGCGCAGCAGTCCGAGCCCCCAGCAGCAGCTCCAGTGGCGGAGCCTCGGGTTGATTTGGAGGAGGAGGTGCCAGCCCCAGTAGTCTCGATGGGCCCAGCCCAGTTCTCAGAGGGGTTCATTGCCATCTCAGCTCTTCAGGACGCTCTTCCGATTGGTAGGCTTCACGGAGAGTGTCATTCGAGCAGGTTTACTTCCAGGAGTTCAGCCAGCGGTGGCAGATCAGTTGGGTACAGTGGCTCAGGCCGGGAGTGAGATCACTTTTCAGGAGACGGCCAATGTGGGCTGTAGAGTTGAGGTGGTCCTAACACAACAAGGCAGTCATAGGTCGGATAAGAGGCCCCGTCACGTAGGCAGATTCAGTGGTACCTCGTCAGGAGGTAGAGGTTCTTATGGTAGGGGCCATGCTCCCAGGCCTTTTTAGTCAGCTCCCCATGTCACTCATGGTACTTCAAGTGGTCATTCAGGTCGACAAGGTCAGCCTCAGTTCCTTCAGCGGTAGCGTTCGTGTAGATGTTATGAGTGTGGTGAGTATGGTCACAACAGGAGGGTTTGCCCAAGCTTGAGGGTGGCTCAGCCGCAGCGGACGAGGTCTTGCCATGCTTGTGGTGATCCAAGGCACATTGTTAGATATTGCCCTCGAGTTTATGGTAGCTCCCAGCATCAGAGTTCTCGTGCTATGATTCAGGCACCGGAGGTTCCAAAGCCTGCCCATCCAGCTAGAGGTAGTGGCAGAGGTGTTAGAGGTGGAGGTAGAGGTCTTAGAGGTGGAGTTCAGGTTGCCAGAGGTAGAGGCCAGCCAGCAGCTAGGCCAGGGGCTGAGTCTTCAGGTGCAGGCATTATAGGTACCATTCTGATTTGTATTAGAGATACTTCAGTGCTATTTTACCCTTGGTCTACGTATTCGTATGTGTCGTCCTATTTTGGCACCCTACCTGGCTATGCCCAGTAATGCTTTGGGTATTCCTATTTATGTATCTACACTGATTCTATAGTGGTCGACCGAGCTCATCGTTCTTGTGTGGTAGTGTTTAAGGGTCTGGAGACCCGTGTTGATTTATTGCTTCTAGACATGGTGGATTTCGATGTTATATTAGGGATGGCTTGGTTGTCCCCGTATCATGCTATCCTAGATTGTCACGCCAAGACCGTGACCTTGGCTTTGCCAGATTTGCCCCGATTGGAGTGGAGAGGGACCCCAGGTCATGCCACCCGCAGTGTTATGTCTTATGTAAAGGCTCGACGCATGGTCGAGAAGGGGTGTTTAGCTTATTTGTCATATGTTCACGATTCCAGCACAGAGGTCCCTTCCATCGACTCTGTTTCTATTGTTCGGGAGTTCCCCGAGGTTTTCCCTTCAGACCTGCCGGTTATGCCGCCCGACAGGGATATTGATTTCGGTATTGATCTGGCCCCAGGCACGCAGCCCATTTCTATTCCGCCGTATCGCATGGCCCCGCTAGAGTTGAAGGAGTTAAAGGACCAGTTGCAAGATTTGCTAGAGAAGGGTTTTATCAAGCCTAGTGTTTCTCCTTGGGGTGCGCCAGTGTTATTTGTGAAGAAAAAGGATGGATCGATGAGGATGTGCATTGATTACC